>PVKB01003736.1:0-179591 GCA_004027205.1 Ctenodactylus gundi
ACTGTTTTCATTCTCCCAATGTTTTAAAAATCTAAGATTTTCTTAAACTTTCTCAGATTTTGCCTCTTCTCTTGCATTTTGCTATCAGACCTCTTAAACCCATTCTCTCTGGTGCAAGTTTAAACCTGAACTCTTTTCTCTGAAACAGAACTCATTTCCTTTTCTAAATTAACTTTTTTTTTCAAAGCATGACATCATTTACTGTTGGAGCCTTCTTTTTCTTTTCCTTGCAAATTTTCAAACTTTGTCAAAATATTAAGACATGTGGAAACTAGCTCTGGTTTCTCATTGTGAAATTCTGCCCACTAGTTAAAAACTTACTTTCTCTTGCAAAATTTCGTCATAAATACTTTGTGTTTTAACCTGCAGATTAGAATTAAAGCTGCATCACGAATTGAGTCAAAGCTTTCTCCTCTTTTCTTTGATTTGTATCATTAAACAATTAATATTTGGATGCTTTTTAAATCTCCCTGGCATTTAATTCCAAAACATCTACACAACTTGGATGCTTCCTCCAGGGTTTTATCCAGACTTTAGGGATTTTATTAGAATCCGAGAACTTTCTGAAATGTACCCATCAAAAATTATCACAACCATATGCATTCTTTGGGAATGGATCCCAAGAGTAAACTTGGCATATAGCACATCAGCCAGGAACAAGTTTAATAAAATCAATGTAATAAGTTTGGGAATAACACACAAGAGTTGTTTTGATAGCTACATGCCTCTAGTGCATAGAGTAGCACAAAGGCAAATGCCAACTGCTTTCAGTACCTTAATAAATATCTCAAATTAAAACTTAGGAAATGCCTGGTGATTTTTTTTCTCGGACCAGTTTCTGCAGTGTCACAGCCAAGGTTACATTTCCAGCGAGGTGCTGGGAGTGCTCTGGTGCAGAGGCAGCCTCTTGTCCCCAGTAGCATTACCTTTGATGTTTATATAGAAAAGAAACAAGACACTCCACCAGAACCTTGGTAATTGTGCCACAGAACTTCCTGCAGCTTTAAGAGCTGTTTTCCAATTTGTTTAATGAAATTAAAACATTTAACATGGTATTTATTAAATAAACATTTAAACCTAGTGATTGATCTTTGTGATATATCTGTAATTTTACTGAGTTAGAGTTTCATTCATAGACTAATGAGTCATATTTTTAAACATTTTATTTATAATGAGATGAAATTATCTTACTAGTGTGTGTAACACTTCGGTAGCAGTCATTATGATCTTCTGGAAAGACTATTTTTCCTGATATATCAGGATTAAAATGTGTGATCATTAATAATGTTATTTTTATATAAGAACAAGCAAAGTGAATGACCATAACAGAAAATATTATACTCACTGTTGAATATGTGCCATACAATTATTTTAACACTACAGAGTAAGAACTCGATTTATATAAAGCTTACTAATGGCAGAGGTAAGATTCAAACCCAGGCCCTCGTCTTCACTCTTAATTTCCTCCTGGAATTTTCCTCCCAGTATAACTTGTTTGACATGTTCTTGTCTCAGACACTGAGATATATATGCCGAATGGGTTATATGAATAGGACTAGGTTCATGTTGAATGCCTGGAGTTTCATTTCTTGCTTTCTTTTCCCACAGCTGTGTAAAAAATAATTGTCCTATTTTTCACATCTATAAATATAAGGACAGTAACAATATTTGTCTTATAGAACTTTCATTATGTTTCAGAGATCCAGTATCTTTAAAAGTAGTTATTCCAATGGTACGTAGTCGATCAATAAAATCTAAATTGTCCTGATTTTATTGTAGTATTGCATAAGTCTTTCTGTGGGTGCAGTTTCTGTTTGGTTGGGCCTTTGTACATCCTCCTCAGTGGATTCTTCTCTAAAGTTATGACTTCTGCTTGTGGAATAAGAAAATATGGAGAATTTTTCAATATGGACGAGAGTGAACAGCAGTTAGCCTAGCTTTGCATTTTGTGGCTGGACAAAAAAGAGATGAGCAGTAGCGGTTGGAGGAATAACACAGTAGTCACAGCACTTGCCTAGCACACGTGAGATCTAGTTCGGTTACCCAGCATGGCATAAGTGGGCTGTGGTGACGCACGCCTGTAATCCCAGCACTTGGGAGATTGAGGCAGGAGGACTGACATTAGTTTGAGCTGGCCTGGGCTACCTAGTGAATTCAGGACCAGTCTGGACTACAACACCAGGCACCGTCTCAAGGGGGAAAAAAGGAATTTTTCTCAGAAGTTTCCTTTTGTTTCTCTTACAATTAATTAATTGTACATCAAAGCCCTAAAATAATTTCCACTAAAGAGAAAACTTCACTTAATATATAATTTGTTCAATCATTCAATCAACATATGTAAACTTTTATGTTAGTTGCAGAAAGATACAGTACTAAGCAATAGATTTTGTTTTGCTAAAATCCCACATGCTTCTGTCCATTTGGAACCATGGTCCCGACTTCTCTTAGCTTCATGTGTTTCCCCTTAACATGTGAGGAATCTTAAATGTTTACATGCTCATGTCTCTTCAGCCTTTTGCCCCAATGTTCTTCTGTGAATATGAACTGGACTGTAACACAAGAAGGATAAACACATTGGTATAATTCCTGTTTCCAGGAAGCAATTATTTAATTCAGCTTCTAGTAGACAAAGTCAAGTTTATTAAGAAAAGTGGACCAACAAAGAGAATGAATCATTCTCTCTCAAATTGAATTTACTTTTCAGCTATTAATCTTTTTATGATTTAAGGAAAACAAAAATGATATGGAAGCCCTTGGTGGTACTAGGGGTTAGAGCTGACAGTACTGCAATTCCATTTGTCCCCCCTCAATTCCTGGTAATCCTTCAGGTTTTGTGCATAGTGGATGAATTTCTAAGGAAAAGTTAATGAATTGGAATATGCATGTCTCATCCTGACACCTTTAGTTCTTGCCTGGTGGAGGTAGGGATCAAGATAAAAGTTAACTTTCAGATAAAATAATTTAAGTTTATTGCAAACATCATTGTAGACCTGAATTTTAGGATGAAAATCGTTCCCTCAATCGATCCTAATTTTTATCTTCTTTGTCTCTTTTCCTTTAATTTTGTTTTTTTTTTCTTTTCTTTCTTTTTTTTTTTCGAGACAGGGTCTCACTCTGTAGCCCAGGCAGGTCCTGAACTTACTATGTAGTCCAGGCTAGCCTTAGATTTATGGCAATCATCTTGCGTCAGCCTCCGTAGTGTTAGGATTACAGGCATGTACCACCATGTCCAGCTTATGTGGTGCTTGAGAATTGAACTCAGTGAGCTTGCTTCCTAGGCAAGCACTTTAACCACTGTGCCATTCTCACAGCCCTTTCCTTTTCTTTTCTGTCTCCTTTCCTCTTGCTTCTTCTTTCCTCTCTGTCATCCGAAAGGAAACACAACTGGTATTTCCAGTCTCAGATTTTTGTGGTAGACATTTAACACCATCTTGAATATTATTTTATTCATTCATTTTGGAGAAAATAATTTTTGAAACCCTGCTCAGAACTCAGCCACTACTTTTGGAGGCAAGTTAATAATCACACAAAAAGTGTGGGGTTAACTAAACAGCAGGCGATGGATGTGCTATGTATTAAGAATTGTGTAGTCAGGGACAGGAAGCATTGTGCATGCCACCTCATTACTTCAGCTTTAACAATTGGTACAAATGACCAGTGAGTATGTAGAGAAGAATGAGGAGGAACATATAGGACCTAAGAGTCATTGTTAATTTGTGGAAAGCCATTGTTCTCATCATCAATCTAGGTGCCTGTAAAGGTTATTTTCCTTTCACGGGACACTTTTAAGAAACATTTGCAGAGTTACCACCGGAAAACTTAAATCTGAAACACTGAGGGTATGACCAGTTAATCAGAGTTTTGACTTTTCCGTGTGTCTTCTGGTAATATTGTAAGCTGTTGCTATGAATATAGAATACACCTGGGATCTAGCACTGAGTACTAAGGGATGTGACATGTCCAGGCAAGCACCCAGTTTTAGTTTCTAAGGGCAAACAGAGTCAGTTTTTGGAAATTGAAAGCATACAAACCAAATTGCAGGATTAGATTCTTTTGCAGGCTAGAAGCTTGAGCTCACTATCACTGAAGCTCCAGGGAGTTGTGGAGGCTGGAAACCTCTGGAGAAATGCAGAAGTGGAAATTTCTATCTTTGGTTAAGGGAGAATTATTAAAATTGGTACATGTCAAAAGAGCTCAAGAAACATAGTATAGTAGACATTGAATAGCTGATGTAATAGCTATGATTAAAAATGATGGGCTTAAAACTCTAATATATCTTTTAAATTGCATTGTGTTTTGTTTAAGTTTCGTGAAGAGTAATATCTTTAGAGAAGATTTCATAGAATTAATTTTCATAGAAGTAAACCAAAGTGCAATATTTTGAGGCTTGACTATCTATTGACCAGGCCATATATTCTAATGGGATCATTCAGCTGGGTTCAAGTTTCTGAAATGCTGACAGCTAGAAATAAAGCGAACAAATCTAACCAGGAAAGGCAGAAAACTGTACAACAACAGCAAACTTTTAATAGAGCTAGCTGGAAATTTTATAAGCAGTTGTCTTACTGGGTTCCTCTAACCAAATTGTTCCCGATTTCAGGACAATTAACTCATGAGGCACAAGCTTGTTAAATTCACCTGTAATAAAGTATCTATGAAACAAACAAAAAGAATGAAGGTGACATTCCTCTTGCCTGGAATGGTTCAGTATGAAAGGTAAAAACTAATACCGACAGGCAAAAGTTTAGGTGTTCACCAGAATTTTCTCCTCCAAAGTGTGAAACAGGATACCCAAGCATCTCTTTTGACTGCACCTTATAACCCCAAATTGAATAAATTGTGTATTATTATCACTGATGTGGACTATGTGTGTGGTGAACAAAAGTAACATAAAATGTAGAATCAGATTGACATTTGTATATAGTTTATATCAACTTCTAACTTATTTTTCTATTTGCATTCCTTGTTTGACTATTGTAAAAAAATAACACTTATGCAAAGTACCCATGGTATTCAAGCTACCATGTAGATCATAGAACCAGATCCAAGCCAGTTTTCTTATTGTCATATGAGGATTTTATTTGTACCTAAATAGACTCAGAGTTTAAAGGGAAACACTTTTGATTTTTTTGTATTATCCTCCTAAACTTGGGTGAATAATAGTAGTGTTATAACTTCTCTGAATCTTCTAAGTCAGACAAAAAGAATCAAAACTTAAACAATAATACACTCTTGCCAGAAAATTGCTTTATATGTCTATTTGTACAGATATGATCAGAATAGGTGATAATCCCATGATTCCTGTGTTTAAATGAGCAGTGGTAGTAGAAAAATACTTTAAAGGGAATGCTCATATTAGAGTGTTTTGAAAGGAGGAACTTCTAATAAAAGAGATATTGAAATTTAAAATAAAGTAACAGATTTATCTTTGCATGTTTTATTCTGCTTCTATTAAAATGAGTTAACCTGCTATATAACAATTTTTTATTTAATATAATACTCAGCATATAATGTGTATTTTTATATTTTAAACCTAGCTGCCTCAATATATAACATTAATACAGTTTTTCATTGGTGCATATTACAAGGATTTATTCATCTTTCCTACATACAACATATGCTAATCACCACTAAGTTTATGGTAGTGACCAAAAGGCCAATTTCCCTGTTCACAGGAAGCTCAAATTCCAGTAAAAGCTGAGGGGCACCAGAAAATATAGAAACAAAACAAATAAATATGAAAGCATAAAAAAAGGTTTGGAGTCACAATTACAACATAAAGAAGTAAGAGAGGTTTAATGTCATTAGGCTGAGGCCCCATGAAAGGCCTCTGAATGGTCTAGAATGACAAGGAGAAGACGGATGCCTGAAGAATAGGAGACCCTTCCGTGGAGGGAACAGCTCAGAAGCAACCCCTGTTCCGACACCGGGCTGGACGTGGGGCTGGAGGGATAGGCCAGGGGGCAGCTGATGTGGGTGTGGATTGTACAATAGGATAGTGAGAAAACATTCAGATATTATGACAAGAATGGAAAGTAATGGGTTTAATGCCTTACAAAGATCATTATGTCTACTATGAATGGACTAAAGAGGGTTAGAATTTCAGGGAGGCTATCCTTCCAGGAACTGAGGAGAGAGGTGGTAGTGGGGACTCCAGTTTGTGAAATTGTAACTACCGAAGAAAACTGGTCAAATGTATTGAAAAACAGAAGCATATCGCTGTCGTATCTCAGGACGCCACACTGCGTGCCCTGGCTGAGCCTGCCATACAGATTAGTCATTTTACTGTTACTGGAACAAAATACTGGAAACCTACAACTTAAAGGTGAAAAATTCATTTTAGTCCACAGGGTGGCTCCAGGACGAAAAATGGCAGTGGGAGAAGGGCTTCAGGATGAGGGTGGCTGTTCCTAGCATGGCAGCCAGCACGCAGAGAGAGAAAGAAGAGCTGGGGGAGGGTTACACGTCCCCAGGCACACTCCTAGAAACCTGTCCTCCCAACCAGTGCTCACCTCCTACCAGCACAGTTAGCTACTGAACATATCAGTGGGTGAATCCAGTGATGAATTTAGCGTCCACGTGATCTCATCGCCTTTCAAATATGTGAAACTCTCCAGGGACAATTTAGATCTAAACTATAATTCCGTTTTGTCATTTTCCCTCTTACATAGCTATGTATTGGGTCAAATAAATGACTTTATAAATTTATAAGTAAAAACTAAAAAACTGAATTATTTTTACCAAGGGTTTTTTATATTAACAATTTCAATTTCAATTTTCTTTTGTATAACACGAGAGTCTTAGTAGATGACTTCCATATCTTCTTTTGATCTCTATATTCGACTAGGGAAATAAAGTTCAAAGACATAGAAAAATCTGTGTAACATCGAAGGATGAGATAAGATCTTCATGTAAAAAGCAGCCTGGATTTGAAATGTGAGATACTTGCAGAAAGCAGAAAAGTTTTTGTCTATGTAAAAACACACACACACACACGCACGCGCGCGCACACACACACACACACACACACACACACACACACACACACACACTAAGCTCTTCATACCCAACTCTTTTCCAACGAAGGAATAAAAAAGTATTCACTCGCAGTTGTCTGTTTTGACAAGTGAATGGACATGTAAGCTTGGTAAAGCTCTTTACATCTGAGCTGTTTGTCTTGTCTGGAGAGAAAGGATGTGATCATTAATCTTAGGAAAATGTGGGTCCCATCTGAAAGCAATGTAGTCTGTATTCATGGCTGCTACAAAAGAGAAAAAAAATTAAAACAAAACTGGTCCTGTAGGTCTTAGTTAAAGGCCGACCTTGCTAGTGAAAACAGTGCACTTCTTAAGGAATTTCTAGAAAGTTGCTCCAAGATTTTTGGATACTAGTTAAGTGAATTTTTCCTCCCCGACTCCTTTTTTTTTTTTTTTTTCATCATCCTGAGAATTGATTCCAGGACTTTCACATGGAGCTACAACCCCAGCTATCACACTATTTTCACATTAGTACTTAAAATGCATAGTAACAAATTCCATTCATTGCCTTATTCAAAGTGTACATTTATATGTAACTTTTAGTTTTTAATAGATTAGTAATTTGTTCTTACATTTTACATGCTGAATTAAATCTCACTGTCATGACTTCTTTTTTCATTATAAATTTAAAATGGATAGTTTTTTATAATTTCTTTTTCTGTTGTATCACACAAGATAGGAACATTAATTTTTTGGTGATATTTGGAATAAATGATACAAGTTTACTAATTCAACTGGCACTATTTTAAATCATCATTAATATTTTCCATACTTTTAATTTGAAAAATCATACATAAATTTTCTTACACAAGAGAGAGATTCCAAAAATTTTCACAGAAAACAAAAGAGCTTTAAAAATAAGAGAGTAAATTATTTCCCCTCAATATTTTTCTGACACTATTAGTTAATTTCTAGAATATATTTTAATAAATTCTAAAGTATATGCAGTATGTTTCAAAAACTTTGCTTGTATGTAAGGAATACAGCACCTAATTTGAAATCTACCTACAAATGATTAAGATTCTTAAAGCTATTTCTGTTAGGTGTTACAGTTCCTATAAATTTTGTGTCTTTATTTGTTAGAGTCCAAGTTTCTTGACTGTTGGTGCTACTTCCTAACAAGCAAGAGCGTTTTTTTGAAGTAGAACCAGAGAGCAGTAGGTACTGAGATCCTGGAAGTCATAGCCCTCACCCAGGGACTGACAGCCAGAGGGTACATCTATCTCCTTACTGTTCACTACTTCTATAACATTTGAATATTTGTAGCATATTCTAGTCTCTGTTTCTTCATGTGTGATTTTTGTGTAATTATTAACGCTCTTGATATGGTTGGGTTCTAGGACAGGATGTACGTTACTGCATCCTTACACAGTCAAGTTTCCCTTTTACTGCCTCATTTCCACTGTGATGTTCAATTGTTCTATCACACGTCCTTCTTCAATATACATAATCATTCCAGGCCTCTTTGAAAGTAATTTAGAATTTCATTTATGAACCTAATATGAACTGGAATTATTTCTTTACCCAAAAGCTTGTATTTATTAAGGCATTTAGCAATCGTAGAGTTCAGTAATTCTTGGATGTTACTTTATTTTTTTCTTTTCTATATTAAAGCCACTGGATTTTGTCTCCTTTGTTTTCCCCTCAATCAGATTCTAGGTAGATGGAGAAATTTCTACTTGTTTTTCACTCTAAAAGAGTTTAGGTAAATAACAAGAAGAACCATGATATTAAACAATTATTTGACCATTTAGTGCCAGGTACTGTGTCTGGTGCTTAATCTACATTATCATGTCTGACTATGTAACAGTTCCCTGAAATGTGATTAGTAACCCTTTTATTTATATGTACATAGAAACTGAAGTTTGGAGAGGTGAAATGGTTTTTTTAAGCCCACAAATAATTGGTAAAGCCAGGTTCCTGACCTTTTTCTTTTTCTTTTTTTTAAATATATCCATGACATCTTCCTCATCCTTAAGGTATCTAGCGTGCTGTCAGACCTTATCACTTACAACTGTATAGTGTAGCAAGTTTATTTTATAGCCAAAAAAGTTAATGCAAATGTCTAGACAGATCTGAGACTCAGAACTTCTCCTGGCCTCCTGGTTAGACCTCTTTTCACTAGAGTGCAAATTTTCACCTTTCAAGCTGTTTGGACTATGTAGAGTGCTGAGCTGCTGCAGGTGTCGCAGAGAAACCCAGCAGGGCGAGGATTGTTAATAGATTTTATTAATTCGCCTAACATTTGTTAAACACTTACTACGTGCCAGGAACCGTGATGAGGTGGTGTGGAAACAGGGACTGATGACAGATGTACATCTATGAAGGTAGTTTAGAAATTGGTGACGTTAGTAACATTTTTATAAGTTGCGTTCCTTTGTATAAACTCATACCTATACTTGGTCTCGCTACAGCAATATGCACCATTTATGTTTTATGTTTCTTTGCTTTATGAAAATGTGTGTTTGTCTGTACAGCACACAGGAAAAATGTATTTAACATCTCACTAATATATTTAGCTAAGGGTATTTTTGTGATGGTCTCTCAAAGTGCTTATCTTTTGTACGTGTGTGTCATGTGTGGATGTCTTAGAGATCAATGCTGTGCTTACAAATGCGTTTCCTGTAAGGAAAGCTGTAGCCATTAACAGTTGGCAAGTGATATTTTGAAAGTACTGTTTCTGTGTATGACTAGTGTGAGTAGGTGCACATCTGCCTGGAGAATGGAAATCAGTGTGACTATTCTGAGACAGGTGCTAGAAGTATGAAGTGTTATTCCTAACAGGGTCTATTTTAGACTGCTTCCCAGTACCTTTATCTAAAATATGAACAGGTTGGCTTTTGGGGTTCAGAATTTGGGTCTTTGGAAAATGATATTTCCTGATATAGGTACTTCGTGTCTAATTTAAAGGATCTCCTCAGATTATCCTACCCACGATGTCTCTTTTTTGAAAACTTCTAGTCTTAGAAGACAAAGAAAAGTTGTTGCTTTGATTTTTTTAGCCTTGTCTCTCTTTTCCTATCTAATCTGATACAAAGTGTAGCAGCTTTATTAGAAATCCTCTAAAATGAACATCCTGCGGTAGGCTCAGATTAATTTTATATTTTGTTTTATATTGGCTACTTGTAAGCTGTCCAGTACTGAGCAAGAAATGTCACCACTCTAGGCCTTGCATATTTCAGCCATGAAATTAAGTAGTTAGAATTAACTAGAGAAAATAAAATGGGGAATCATTATAATGTTATGAAAAAGACTTCATATACCTCAAAGACAATTTTTGGGAGATGATGATAATAAAATTTAAGTCAGGAATATGAAGACTGAATACCGTATCACCTACTTTCTGTTTCCCCCTGTGGGTGATTTCCATTACTATTCTCTGTACCCTGATGTCATGTGTTCCTTGTCCTAGAATAGAAAATATGGCTTCCAATCACTTCTATGATTGTGCATGTCAAACTAAGACTGATTTTTCATTTTTTATTTTATTTCTTAGTTTTTGTCTTATGATTAGTTTGCAATTGATCCTTGGTTCAGTCACCTGAGGCTGTTAATAGTTATTACAGATATAACCATTGTCAATGCAATAAGTCAAGGGAATTCTTAGTATGGGTCTGTTTTGACATAGTAGGATTCTACTAGATCACCTTTTATATCCTTATATATTACAGTATTACATCACCCCTTATCTTTTCAATAAGGTGATCTTGGTGTAAAGATATTAAAGGAAATAGAGCCCTGCTAATAAGGCTATGAATACATTGAATTTATATCTTAAATCCTATGCATTCATAAGCTCAAAACAACTTTATGAGTAGGCATTACTATTTATTTTTCAAATACTAAGTATTAAATAATTATTACTGAATGGTGTTGTTTCAAGAAGACATACTATTCTTAAGGAAGACATAGCCTTGGCTCTTCATGCTGTCAGTTTTATATTTTAATTTAGAACTCTTATTTTATATTCATTTTACTTTATTAGTTTTCCTATGAAGAGGTCCAACATCTGTCAAAAATAAATATTTAACCTATGTCTTTCTGCAGCGCTCAGTCAGGTGTCAGGTTCTAGGTTCTCACATCAAGCATAAAAGGTCAGGATTGGGCACCAAGAGATTTTGAGTTTTTGTTTGATTGTCACGTATTATCAAAAGCTTTTTCCCATCAATTCTTTATATTCAGTGCTGAACAGATTGAGCAATATAAAAACCCTTTTATCTCTGAGATTTCCTGAGATACAAACAATACACGTGTGGAAATATTTAAGCTGGTAAAATACACTCTTTCATTAAAGCTGCACTAACTTTAATCTCAAATATATTATCCTTAAAAGTCAAATCAGTTATTTTGATAATTTTTAAATTACAAAATTGTGGGAAAGCAAATGTCACCAAAGGTGTCCTCTAATTAAGGTTTAATTTGCATATTGTGACTGCCTGCATCAAATATGCATACTCAGCGCTTGGACACTAACAAAGCAAATAGTAAAAATTGTTATTTTAGATGAGGAAAGGTAAAAATGGGAATGATGGGAGATGCGCATTCATTCTGACTTCACTCTCTGCTAATCACTCTTCCTTGTCATCAACTGACCTGACCTGGGCAGCCCTCTGCAGTTGTCAAAAGGAGAAACATGAGCAGAGACTCGGATTCTAAATACATTGTGGAAATCATATCACCTCTAAACATGGAGCCAGTCTCGAAGCTTAGGGCTCTGGAAGTTCATCTGTCATGCTTTCTCTACTGTAATTCCTTCTAAGTCGTGATGGTGATGAAATTTAAATTCATATCAAGAATGTATACTTTTGTATTTTAAAATAAAATACATTTTCTGTATATGATTCAAACATTCTGGGATACCTGTCTTCTATCAAGTTTTTGAATTAGGTTAGGTTTATCATCATCATTTTTCAAATAAAGACTTTCGATCATATATTCTTCTGTAAGAGAGTCAAGGTTCAAACATATAAACCTGTAATTGAAAAATCTCTCTGATTTTTCACTAATATTTTCTAATTTTAAAATCTTTTTCAATGGATGTTCAAGAATCCGGTCAAGAATTAGACTTCCCTTCAGCACTATTTCAGCAGGAAAGATCTAAATCACACTTGTTCACAATAATTTAGACAATAGTTTTCTCTAAATTCTAATTATCTTGATCTGAAAATCTGAGCAAGAAGGACATTGTTCCTCTCGCAGGGAAAGCTTATCTTTCCCCTGTGATTTCTGTTCTGTCACTAGATGTCGTCTGTTATGGCTGCTCATGGCCACAGGCACGATATGGGGGTTGGCTCATTGAATTCATTCTCATAAGTGGATAACTTTATTGTCTTTCTCATTTTTGTCTCAGTGCTCTGAATTCTCTCTAATTGGTTGAGTCGTCCTATAGAAGGGGAGAGAGTGGAGTGAAGTAATAGTCTCCTTGAGCAGGTCATTTGTTTTCCCATTTATCTTTCCTTATATGTGTGTACAATCGACTCTGAGTTATCTGTGCACATCCAGAGGGGTCATTGTGCCGTGAATAATCTAAAAGTCATTTACAGGAGATTTATCTTCATGATTATCCTTGCATTGGTGATATTCCCTACATGTACTTCAGTGACACTAGTGAAGGAAGAGAAGGTTTAAGTGTGCCATTGTCGAAGACTAGCCAGGTTATGTTGGATTTTTGTTTGTCTTTGCCTGCAAATAATTTATATAATTATCTAATGTATACAAAGACTCGTTGTAAGAGTATGCATAGTTCTATCTGGAGCAAATCACTGAGGATGAGGATTTAGGTTAAATTCTCTTTTGTAGACTCATTTTATTCCATGGGTCTGTTTATATGTAGACCTGAATAAAAATCTGTGCACAACTGTTCTAAAGCGTTTCCATGAACATTACTCATGGGGTTGTGCTAATGCAAGTTGTCAACCTGTTTTGCCAGGTTTATCTTGCATTGCATTTCTGTAATAAATCCAAACTGCCTTTTCACACACACTTGATTTTTCGGTATTGGCAGCCCCGTGAGCAGACGTTGATGTTCCAGCTTACATCCCCTTGACTATTTTACATTTCTGTTTATTGAGTTTCCAAGTCACTGCCATTTCAGAATTGCATTTGTGTATTATTTATTTCACTTTTCATGTCAGTAATGAAGATACTAAAATTCAAGACCTACATCAAACTTCACGACAGCTCGCTCCTCACCCAACTGTTGCTGTTTATCACTGCCCCTTGTTTCCAGTTCTTTAAGTGGTTTCAGGTCATCTGAAAATATTAATTGTTAGGGAAATTTGAGTGAAGTTTGAGATAAATTTTATGAAATTCCAAAGTAAACATTTTATGAAAACCCAAATGCTCCACTTGTACTGCATGCCTTTATCCACTATTCTGTGTCTATCAGAAATTGCAATCAGGATTGCTTGGCTTGACTTGATTTCTTTACATCCAACCATTCACTCATTAATCCTTGGGTTTCTCTGATGATTTCTCCATGTACCAGTGTTCTATTTTCATGACTTCCATTCAAAGAGAAAGACCGATCATTCTAGGTTGCTTCTCGTGCAGCCAGTCAAAGAATGGTTAGCCTCATGCGTTTATCAGCACTTGTCCAGCACTCATTGCATATGTTTCTAATGTAAACTTTCATGTGACAAACCCATTTAAGGCTAATTAATATCTAATTGGTCAGTCAAGGTTAGCGAAGTGTATTTCTGAGGCCGTAGAGTCTTTTCTGTAACCTTCTATATGATACTAATCTCAGCGTACATTTATAAATATATGCATTTTGCTGATACTATCTAATTAAATGTTTGTTTCCTTGTTGGATTTTTACTTTTACCTGGAATACCTTTTCACTATTAGGGATATTACAATTCTTTGTAAAATTTCTAAAATTCCTTTCATGAAAAAGTAATTCCTTTCAGATTTTTAAGACTGTGTGTCCTATGAATTCATTTTGTAGAAAATAGCTATTCTTATAGAAAGTCAGAAGTACTTTGAAAAACTGCAGCTATTTTCTTTCATAATGATAGTCTTTAATAAAAAGCCCCATTCTAAAGCCCACATATGCCATTTTACTATGCCAAAGTATGCAAATGCTCTCATAAAATATTGTTTTATAGTCTTCTTTGCTTCCCAATTTCTTTTCTCAGAATTTGCATTTATTACTTTAATTTTAACATCATTTTGAGCAATATTGCCACATTTAAGAAGCAAATAAAAATCTCCTTGAATTTTCTCCTTGTTTCTTAAAGATTAAACATACATACATTTTAAGGGAAGTGGATTTTATACAAATATGAATATGTAAATATTTATCCATTTATACTTAATTGAATTAATTGCCATATGTATATAATCTAGATGTAAAGCTAGAAGTTGCCAACTTTTTTTTTGTATGTGATGGTAAATAAAACAACTTAATTTGGAAAAAACGTATCCATTTTATGAGAACGCTGGCCTGTTAATGGCTCATACAGTAGAATGTCATTTACTGAAAAATTATTTCATAAATATGAAAAACCATCGTATTATGCTCTAACTATTCCTTCTTTACTATTATAATTTGTAATTTAGAATTTTTTACAATGTGTTCTATACCTAATTTTTGATTACAAGTTTGCCCTCATAAGTAACTGACAAAATATCTTTTTAAACTTGGCCAAAGCTGAATTCTGGCGATTGTTTTAGTTTCTGCATGTAAGGATTGGTGTCACATGTGGAAACCCCAGAAATTATATATATATATGTAACTTACCCTGGAAATAAAATGTAATATTTACATTTGAAGACACAGTGAATGCATTTACAATCAATGACTATTGGAAAAGAATTACCCAAAATCTTGTCGTATTACAAGGAGGAAGAGCATGAATCAGTGTAGCTTTTGGAAGAGCCCCTGCATAGGTCTTGCATTTTTTAAAAAATCAGATTTGTTTAAACAAGAGCACAGGAAGAGCTCTCAATGACATACTTGAATTAACACCATCTAGAAGACCAAAGGAGCTCTTTGATTTTGCTGCAAATGATGAGCCATGTGCCCTTGGTATAGTGTATGGTGACATTATGTGAGTTGTCCTCTATTGTCATCCAGAAAGTACTTTTTAAAAATTTTATTTCTTTGCTTTTTGATGGGTCAGTAGCTCAAAACTATTTCTCATTTATGTACATTATATACCCATCACTAAAAATTCTAGAACCTTCTAGAAAAGTATTATATCACAAAACAGAAATTGCTTTTTGTCTCCCAGGACCTGCAGGCTGAATGCGGTTTGGTAGATCACTGACAGCTCACTTCTTCCTCTGTCTCCACAACCTTTTTATTTGCTTCAGCAATGGATTTATAGAAATGTCTCTGCTTAATCAACATAACCCTCTGCAGTTCTGTGAAACCCTTGTTCTGTGATCCATGAATGCCAAACACATTTTATAACTTCGTGTGAGAGCTTCTGTCCTATCGGTGGGAAAAATGAAAAGTTAAAAGAGACACATAATGTCTACTGCCGACATTATACATTATACTGATATAGAAGTGACAGGCTATAAAGAATATTGCAAAGAATATTTTTAGAAACACCTTTAAGTAACCTATTGAGTGATTGTAAAGCATCCAGAAGTAATATTCAATTTTAGTGGATGCATCAAAACATCCTGAGGAGAAGTTTTCCATATTTTCATAATTCACCATTTTGTCATTGCAGAGGTGAGAAAGGAGGAGCCAGTGGAAAGGCTGTATTTTCATCAGTTAACAGGAAATGTTGAAAAGCCATGCCCAAATCACTCCAGAAATAATCTTTAGATAGTTTTTGAACGTAAGGACTATTTTTAAATGTGTGTTATATATCATGAAGTGAGAAAATACCCTGTTGACTTACCTAGTAAAATATGATGCGTGAACATTTGCTTGTATAACTTCAAATGGATGAACCCTAAATCAGTGGCTGTTGAGGGAAAAAAAAAAAAACCTGTAAATCAGACATAAAATAATGGTCTTCACAGGAAACACATTTATAACATGTGGAAACCTAACTGTCATTTGTAAAAATGATTACACATCTTACCTTTAAAAGATTGATTGAACTATCTCATCAAATGTATTATCCTTTCTTACCTATTTTAATTAAGTTGAAAGATATCCAGATGCATTTTACATTCCTTTTATGGGAAGAGCTGCTTCTCTTTATGATTGATGAACTGAACAGGAAGTGATTATACTGTTGTAAGGCAACAGGATTCAGAACCGTTGCTAGTGAGAGCCCTACTACATAATCCTGAGATTTGTAACTATTGGGCTCCAATCAGCTCTGTTTATTAGCCGTCTGTCTACCTGTCTGTCTGTCTGTCTGTTTGTCTTCCTACCTATCTATGTATCTATCTAGTAATTTTGTACTGTCAAGGGCAGGAAGCAAGAAATCTGAATTCACCTGTGAAAACATAGAAAAGGTGTTATATTCAGATTTATGTGTGTATGCATGTTGCTCTTTATATATATATTTAAAAATACTTATGACCTACAGTAAGAGATGGCCTAATGAGAAGCTTCTAGCATATGTATTTGCTTTGTGATATACAATACATTTTAACTTTATTCACCATTTCCTTAAAATTAAGTTATTGATCTATAGGGTATTCAAACATACAGGAGGTCTTACAACCAAATACCATACAGGTTTAATCATCCAGTAAGTTTTCTATAGCCCAGATTACTCTCTTAGAAACTCAGCTGATAGTTTTGGAAGAATTCATTTTTATCCTTTTGTTTACCTAATTGAAAGGAGTTGCTCATTGAATTGGTAAGGTAAAGCCTTTGGCTTCTTAAAGATTTTTAATGGTGTTATGAAGCAGGAGAAGACATTTTGCACAATATGTAAACGTAAATGTAGAAATATAATTGTGTATATGTAAACAAAATCTAGTATTAACATGACTATTATGGTTAAAATACTACAAACAAGCAAACAAAAAACAGTAAGCAGAGTAAAAGTCAAGAAAAATGAAAAAAAAAAAGAGGAAGCAATCTTTGTATAAAGTCTTAGATCTTCCTGACAAGGAAAGTGAAACATTCAAAGAGAGAATAAAATAGGGAAGATGACAGGAATTAGTTGGGAAAAATTAGAGGGCGAGAGGCTGGCTCAGGGCTGGCAGAAGGAGCAAACTAAAGGGTAGGCCTAGGCAGCTGTGAAGTTTAATGTACTGTAGAACTGCCCTGTGATGAAATACTCTTAGGAATATCATACTGTTAAAAACTTCCTTTCAGTGAAGCCAAAATAGTGAAAAAAATGGACATCATTACATCTAAAGACTATCTTTAAAACCATTAGTAATAGGTTGTACTGAAATATGTATTACCTTATTTCCATTTAAGATATAAAATCAAAACGATAACTAAATTCAGCCTGATTTTTATCAATGACGTGCCACTGCTAATTTAAAGTTTATAAAATTAAATGGGAAATTAAAGATTTCTGAAGCCTTGAAGTAGAGTGCAGGTTAAAGAGAGTTGCTGGGTTAGAGAGAAGTGAAATTTGCCTCGTCAGATGAGGTGGACCACATTTAGATGTGTGATGAAAGTGGTAGTGTACGGCACTACATTTGCGAATAATTAATGTTAAATAATTGATAAAGCTATTTGCCTAAAACATGATTTTCTCTAATTATCAGGAGAATTTTTAGCTTCATTTGAAATTACTTTCTTTCTTGACAGACCGTTTCTGATATTAGCCTGAGCCAAGAATGAGATGATTGAGTTATTGCCAATATAATTTTATTATTTGGAAGCTGCTGAATAATAGAATAATAGGCTTTGTTATAAGGCAGAAAGAGGAGAACACCTCACATTTGAATAATTGCAGAAATAGGAAGGTAGCGTCAAAATTGAAGGATTAGATATTTTAGAATGAAGACAGAGCTAAAGTATGACTTTTCCTTTTTCAATTTATTGTTTGTGAAATGTAAGAAATAGAAATATACACTAAAATATTGTGCAGTTCATAAATTATTAGAAAGTTCACAAATCAAGAACTTTAACAGGACCAGATATTTTAGGTAGTATGCTTTCATATATGTATTTTTATATTCCTTCCTTTCCAATAATAACTTGTATCCTGACTTCTAACCCTATATTTTAATTCTGTTGTTGACATATATATATGTAATTTTAAAAATGTATTCTTTTGTGTCAACATTTTTCTGTGTTTTTATTCATTTTTTGCATATTTTTAATCAATTTTAGTACTGTATGACATTCCAGTACACACACAAGCATACATGCATGCATGCAAAGACACACACACACATATGAAATGTGATGGAAAACTATGGCAAATGTGTAAATTTTAAAAATTTTTTCACAGTAAAAGACATCAAGCCATTAATCCCTTAAAAAACATCTTTCTTTGCTTCCAGTACACACAGGCCATTATGCTTGCCACTTTCTGGGACAGTTCTGGGAGTCCTTTTCCTGAGTGGTTAAAGATGTTGAATCAAAAATTCAGTGCACATTGCTGCTGAGTGCCATCCACTGGAAAGAGACTTGTAAAAATATTTCAGCATACCCTCATCCACCTTATTCCCCAGGTCAGGCACATTGACTTCTGACTTTTCCCATGAAAGGTAGGCATGTCGAACTGCTTCAGGACAATGATGCAGGTAGGACAATACTACCGAGAATATGTAGAAAAGAGACTTTGGTAAGCTGCTTCAGAACCATGTGAAACCATGATTGAACTGAGGGTAATCTGTGGTGATGTGTCTTACTGTAATAGCTTTTTTGAAGTTTGAACAATTGATTGTGTATTTGGATCCTATTTCATGTATGTGCATATAAAATGGATGATGTTTATTCTATGGGGTTGAGTTGTTTTCAGGTTTTGTCTCTCCTGGCTAATTTCCTATGACTAGATTATATGTGTCTTGTGGTACATATGTCTTGGTAGATGTGTATCTAAGAATCAATTTCCAGGGGTACACGGTATGTTTAAGAAAAACCTTTTTAGACAGTAATAATTTTCCTAGAAAAGTAGTTATACTAATACCTTCTTACCATCACAATTTCCCATTATTCTTGTGCTTTTTCTTACTTGGTTTTATATATCATTTAATTGTATGTAGTGTAGTAGGGGTATAGTTGATTGTCATTATGGATTTATATTATTTTGAGGTTCTAATTTCTAACTGAATGTTTTTAGTGACTATTTGCTTATTTTGAGCATATTTATTCAGATTTCTCGCTCATTTTTCTATGGACTAGCCCTACTTGTTGAACTATAGATTAATTTAGGTACTGTGGCTGTTAGCCTCCATGAGTTACATATGTTGTGAATATATAGTCTCTGTGTTTTACATTTTCACTCTCTAAAGCAACATTTTAAAAAATAAACATTTTGAAACTGTGGGTGTTAATCTTATTTCTCAGAAACAGACATTTTCCATAAGCCATTCTTTAATAAGCCAAACTTTGGTTTCTACAACTTGGGACACAGGGTTTCCCTGATCTTTGTCCTCACTTTCTTGTCTTTCCTCACCAAACTAAACCATAATACTTTCAAAGAGTTTAATCTCTCCACTTTTTTTCCTTTTTAAAGTTTACATGCTTAAATCAAGCCTTGTATTACATTATTTTCCAGTGTTTTCTTTATTTTTCTGTCCCATTAAGCTAAAGGTAACTCTGTTGGAAAGAAAGCTTTATTCTTCATTTTTCTGATGAGTAACCTAGTTTACTGATCGCTTAAAATAGTCAGTTAATGAATACTGTTGGATTGGATTGAAATGATTTGATCTCCTTCATCATAAGATAAAATAAAACGTGTAAAATATATGCCCTAGCCATTTTATCTCCCTTATGATCTAATATTTTATTTGTTATATGAAAGACATTTATATATAGTGACCAATGATCTAAAAAGTTAAAGTGATTAAAATCTGAAATATATTTTAAATGTTATTTGAATTCCCAATGCAAACTATAATTTAAATCAAGTTATTATAATCCCTTAGAACGTTTTATTTATTTAAATTCATTGGATAATGGATTCACCATTATCAAATGAATTGATATGCATATAATTTTTTATTATTTAGATTTTTTAACTATTCAGTCATTCATTCTAAATTCTGATTTTTCTTAAGTATCTTCATATGCAGAATAAATTAAATCGTGAAAACTATAAACAGATTAGAACGTTTCTAGCTATACATTTCAGCTCATCAGATATTTTTATAAATGTTGCAATGGAGGAAACACAAAGGTCGGAAAGTTAAGTTTGTAGTCATAACAAATTCCTTGTGCCTCTTTTCGTTTTTAAGAGAAGAGAACTGTTCATGTATAATCTTGGCAATAAAATTTAGAAAACAAATTGAATTGCATTGAAAATGCCTTCCTAGTAATCTCCATGGCAACTCCATTGATGTTTACCCCTCCATTCATTTAACCCTTATGAATATTGTCTAAATTGCAACAATGTGATGTGTTTTTGTCTATGTGATAATTTTTTGGTATTAGATAAGCATTTAAGAATTAGATATCTAATTCATACCTTTCTAAAATATCATTTCTTATAAAAGTCTAACTGATTTTATTTTATTGTTTGACCTAATGTGTCAGATATGAACCACTCACAATATGATATACTACCACACAAAGACAGTGCATTTCAGGTCACCAGACATTCTGAGAAATGCTGAAGGCTATTTAATAAAAATGTCTGACATATAATTAATTCAATGATTGTATAATTTTATTACCATTTTCAACCAAGTGGTACTGTACCATTTTAATTCTCCTATGAAATACTGTATTCAAAAGTCCAAGAGAATTTCTGCACAAAGAAGTCTTCAGTAGCTGAGACCAATTAAAGCATTCTTGGAAAATAAATATAGCTTGCCTTTTGAGTGAAAATTGAATTAACTAAAGCTATTAATTAGTACGTTAAAAGAAATTTCTATGGAAGAATGTTCCAGGGCATGGTTCTTTAATATTATAAGTGCTTTAGTTTTAAGAAAATTTTGTTGACTTTTGTCATCCTCAATTTTATTATGTCTGAGGAGAGAAAAGTAGATGTGTTGTAATGAAAAAGAGCCCTGTAATTAAAGCTAAACCTGGAGTTTGACTCTCAGGCCTGCAATTTAGCTACAAAATTGAACACATTAATACTGTCCTCAGATGTGATGAGCTACTTTTTTGAAGTATTTGGTATGCTGGGACCAGAAAATTTCAAAAATATTATTAAAGATTGGAAAGTGAAGAGGAAATGAAGGAGAGTGACGAGCAGAAGATGAATGAGTGATGGGGCTTCTTCTGCATCTGGAATTTCCAAATCTGACCTCTTCAAGTTACCTACAGGAATTGGAGGAATACTGCAGCAGTTAGAGTGCTTGCCTGGAAATCTCAAAGCCCGGAGTTCCATTCCTCAGTACCACATGAGCTGAGCATGATGGCACATATCTGTAATCCCAGCATTTGGGAGGCTGAGGAAGGAGTATTACCATGACTTCAAGGTCAGCCTGAGCTACACAGGGAGTGCAAGACCAGCCTGGACTACAGAGGAAGATTCTGTCTCAAAAAATATATATCACCTACTAGAATATAAAAAATAATTTATAGATTTCTGGAACCTTCTGCAGAATGACTAAGTTAGTACCTAGTTGGGTAAAGAATATGTATTTGATAAATACAGCACCAAGTGGACTCTAAAATATTTATTTTAAATCTGTTGCTTTAGGATATTATGAATATTAACCATCCTGTAAAATAACAGTAATATTAACCATGTTGTTAAGAACATTTACCATAATTCTATTCATCAAAATATTTGGTAACTTAAGTACTAGGGAGATGAATGCATTTATATTTGTTACACTTTACCCTGCATAGTAATAACCAAAACTAACATATTTTGAGCATTTTAATCTCCCACTAAATATGTTGAATATATACATGATTAGCCTACTGAGAATTGCTCTTGATGGACTAAATGAAATAATTTTGTTCCACAAATTATAAACCACAATCTTTACATTCTTTCATTATGTTACATTTATGTTATATTTACTATTTCTTAAAATCAAACATTTACACATTTTTAGCACATCAATAATCTCATTAGATAGCTGGATACAGGTGGCATTTCATTCACGATACAGCTGTCTTACTGTTTTCAGGTAATATGTTTTCTGTACTTTTAGAATAAACACAGGCTACAAACAAAAGTTTTACCAGACTAACCAAGAAACTAAAATTAGAACTAAGTTTTGGCAGAATGTGACCTATCTTCTTTTACTTATGTAATGCTTCTAGTAGAATACAATGCACTGCTGGTAAAGTTTCTATGTGGTGAATCTGCAGGACCAGGATTTCCATAGGGGCCACTCATGTAGAAGTTGTAAATAATACAATGAATACTTTCTCAAAATTTCTCATACTCCAAGGTGTCATCAACCATCTTCTATTTCGATCAAAATATTATTATATGTACTTTCAATATCTGGATTGAGAAAGCCATAGACTTTGATAAATTTATACAAATAAACATGCTTCGATTGTGAAAGTATAGAGCGCATGCCTTCTGATTTACTTATTCAGGTCTTATAATTTTAAGGAAAATTCTATTTAATTCATGTCTTTCACTGTACCCCACTTAGTTAGTATTTCATAGCTGGGACAAAAGTTCCAACATTCAAAAGTTCAGGAAAGATTTATGTGAGCTCACAGTTTCAGAATGCCTAGATCCCGTTGTGAGTGATGGTAATGGTAGAAGCACATGGCAGAGGCCCACCAGGAGGAGAGCTATTTATGACATGGCAGACAGGAAGCCAAGTGAGCAAGGAAGGGCAGAGCTAGGTCGTGTCCCAGTGATCCATCTCTTCCAGGTCATTCTCCAGTGGTCTGCCTCTTCCAAGCAGACCTCACCTCTTAAGAGCACATGCTTTCATAGGTATTCCACAACATACAAATACATGAGGCTTTTGGGGGTACTCCAGATCCCAACCGTGACATTCTATCCTGAACCCCAGAAGATTCATGTCCACCTCTGTGTGCAAAATTCATTTAGACCTTACATAAGAATTGCCAACATCATTGAAATTCTGGTACTGATAAAAATTCTCAATTCTAAAGTCTCCTCTGAAACTCAATTCAAAGCCTTAGTGTGAACCCCTTTAAAAAAATCAAACAAAAGTAAACACAAAATTCAGTGGCACAGGATAAACATTTCCATTCTCAGAGGAAGAAATGAGAGTATCCAAAGAAATTGGTCAAAATCAAGATCTAAATCCAGCAAGGTTAGTGTTTAAGTTCTGTAGCTTCATTAAACCCTGTAGTTCTGTAGCTAGGACTCGCAGTATACTGTGGCAAGCTGTGACCTTCAAATAGCCTGTGTTGTCCCGTCCCCTGGAGCACTGCTGGGGACTGGAACCTCCACGGCTTCTCTTTTGGGCTGGCTGTGCTGTTCGCCAGTAGCCTTTGTCTGCAGATGGTCCACGCTGAGGACGTCTTCACATTTCTGAAATCTCCATGCACTTTTGACTTCACCCTCCCACTTATGGGCACTGCCCTTCCGGGGGCACACTGCCTGGCCCCCAGGCCTTCTGAGATCTGGGTCGAAGCCTCCCACATGACCCATCTCTTCCATTGTGCATGCTCGCGATACCAGGACCATCTGGATGATGCCAAAATCTGCCAGTGGCTTGAGCTGTAGTTTGATCCTTTCAAACGAAGGCTACAGAGGTCTCTGAGTTCTTAGATGAATAAAAATCTTGGGGATTGATTTTCCTTGATTGCCTTGAACAATGCTCTGGGACGCTCATTTCAAAGCAAAGTCTTTTCCCTTTATACCCTTGAAGAGATAAATAGTGAAATGTTTCTGATTCCTGAGATTCCTTCAAGATTTTTTTGTATTGTTTTATTCCAAGTACATGGCTTTTTCATGCTAATCTCTTCAGCATTTATGTTATCTGTTGCCCCAGCTTTATATTCACATTCTCCGTAGCAAAACTGCAGAGGGTTCGTCTTATTTCTCCACCTTTTTTCCTCTCATTTTTCACTATAGAGTTGGCTAAAGCTCTAAGACATACCCATGGGAGAGCCTGAATATTGGGCTGCCTTGAAATTTCCTCTGACAGATTAAAGCATTTCACTGCCCTGAACCTCAGTTTTAGGCAGTCTCAGGATAGGAAACAAATACCAACACACTATTTGCTGGAGCTCATAGCACGCATTATTTCTAGAACAAATGTCAATAAATCCCTACTGCTCCTCTGAGAGCCCAGCCTTTTCAATCTGCAAGTTTGGGCAGTCTGATCTTCTGAACTCTGGACAGAATTTTTGACCAAGCTTGGCTCACAGCGTTGTGTGGCTTCTCTTGCTGGTATCTTTAAATCTTTTTAAACTTCTCCCTCATGCCAGTTCCACGGGCTTCTAAAACCACATCATCAGGTAGTCACAGAAATGACCCCATTTCTCTGATTATAATTCCTGTCCTAGTTACTTTTGTGGGATGAAATACTCAACATTTGCATCTTACAGGAGGGAAGATTAATGTTAACTCACAATTTCAGAAGGCCTCAGTCCATTCATGGCAGTTAATAATGGTACAGTTACATGACAGAGCACCAGCCACAGGGAGATGCTCATAGAACGGCAGATAGGATGCTAAGTAAGGAAGGAAAGGCAGAAAGAGCATATTTTTTCCAAGTTATGTTCTAGTTATCTGCCCATTCTGGGACAAGCCTCGATGTTTCACCCATTCCAACCAGCCCTCACCTCTTAAAAGTATGTGTTTTCCACAACATCTAAATACGTGATGCATTAGCATTCTAGATTCAAGCAATAACACCACTTTTGCTCGAATTCGTTCATGGTTCTTGTCACCATGCTCTGATCACTAGGAAAATTTCTTAAATGTTCTACATCAGGGGGACTTTGTGCCTTCTAAGATCCAGTTGTGTTTAGTAAATGGAAATCACATTCAAATGAATGGGAATGGATATTTTATGTCTGACTTCTTTTAAGATGGCTAGCTGCTGAGCTGCCCTGTGATTACCTTTAGGAATCTTTCTTTCTCTTCTTAACTATTATTTTAGGTTATGAGAATGACTACCAGTTGTGTACTGTTCTTAGGGCATTCTCTATTGCTTATGGTTTTCTATGTGTTCTATCTACAAGTTGAGTGATAATCTCTTTATTACCTGTTTTCTAAATTATATAGTATAAGTATGATATCTGTTTCCAGCTGGGCCTTTAACTGAAAGTGCAGTATTTGTGTTCGCTTTCTTTCAGGTGTACAAAGTGGGTTATTATTTTTTATTGGCTGGTGCTTTTCATCTCCAGTGAATGCAGTGTAATGCCTTTAGAAAAGACGTCACTACTGTATTTTGAGCTTCCCATTTCAGAGTTGTGGCCTCTAAAATAATTCTTCTGAGTCATCTGAGATGACTAGAAAAATCATTGGATTTAGAATCAATACTCCTGAATTCTGCTTCCCGTGTTATGGCATTTGATTTATGTAGTTTTTCTTTTATAGATCCCTGTTTTCTCATTATTAAAATGACTAAGATGTTTCTGTTCATTCATTATTCTGGCCACAATGTTCAGTGAATAATTTAGGCAAAAAATGTATAACAAGGGCCTGGGGAACGGTAGAAGGACTATCAAGGCTTTCATTGAACGGCACATTATCTCTCTCCAATGGATTCACTGGCCTCAGGATTGAGTTTCCAGCATCAACTCCAGCTTTGTTTTCCTTATGTAGTAAATGGGGATTTAAAATACATGTCTTTCATTTTCTATTGTAATGGCACTTGGCATTTTAAAAAACCTGAAGCAACTTCAATTTGTTCTTGACATAAAAACTAAAATCCTCAGGGACCACAGACCATACTAGTACATGGTCTGGGAATCTTCTCATGATTCAAATTGGCCCATCTCGCCTTACCATCCACTCCAACACTGATCACCCATATTGTCAATATTTTTCTTCTCTCTTTCTACCATCAGGCCTCAGGTGTTCCATCCATGTAGAAATTTTCTCATTTTCCTAATCATTAAGCCTAGTCAATTCCTACTCAACCATAGGTGTAATTTAGGTATCTTTCCCCCCAAGGAACTTTTTAAAAGCCTAAGTGAAAGTTCTATGTATATATGCTTTCATACATCATTTCTTTACTGCTTAGCACTAATCTCAGGTTTTAGCGATAATCTTATTTGCTAAGTATGTGATTCATCTGGTATCTCTTAATAAACTCAATTTACATGATAAGAGGGGCTTTCTTTTTCACCCTCCTATAACTTGAGCCTAACCTGGACTGCTCATATAGTGGGCACCTAATAGTTATCTGTTTACCTTTTTGAAAAAAAATGAATCAGAGCAGTAAAAGTTGACAGTGAGAAATAGGACTGAGGAGCAATGGCAGATTATGCAGATTATTATAATCACATTTACCTAACAAATCTTAAGTATTTTAATAAAGTGAATGACTTCTCACTGCCAAGATCCCTGTTTTCATTGGCAAGTGTTCATATTTCTCTAGGAATTCTTTTCAGAGAAAGGACTTTTCATCTTTCTTATACTCAAAATTTTATTCTATCCTGTTACCAGTGTATCTTTTAGAGAGAGAAAAAAGACTATAGTTTGGATAAAATAAGATTAAATTTTGATTCTTTGTGAATTTAGATATAGGACATAGAGAATTATCAAAGTTCTACTGTAATTTCTGTCACTAGCCCCACTACCATGACATTTAGATCAGCATGATATAATGTATCCAGAAATTCACCCAAGATTCATTAAAAGGAAATATTATCAAAGAATGTGGTACTGCCATTAAGTTTATGGCACTTGAGCTGGAATTGTAACTTCTATACCTACTCAGTAACTCACTGTCCCTTGATTTGAACATAAATGTTTGAAAGTTACTATGTAGTAAAATATTGTGGACTGAAAAAAAAGAGGACTTAGAAGTAATTTGAGTTTAAGCCTTTCTGTTTTGCTAGCCATGTCACAATGGGCAGAATATTTAACTTCCTGAGCCTCAGTTCCTTCTCTGGAAGACTGGAATATCTAGGCCTACTTTCCTATGTTGAGAAGACTAAATAAAGGATTTGATAGACTTTAACTGTCATGGCTGGCAAATGATAAGCCTTCAGTGTTCGTTATCTTTACTAAAACCCACTAACCAAGGGAAATGACTTGCCCAGACTACAAAAGCAGATGTGGCTTTCCAACTCTGAATCTCATTATTGAGAAGAGTTTTTAGCCAATAAAATTACCTCAGATGTCATATGCATCATCAAAATAGCCTTATATCAACAGCAAACTTCTGTCATGACAGAAAACAATAAGACCAATGGCACATTCCGAGTTTCTTGTTATTCTTTGTAGTGAATAAATATTTTGTTTGCACATTAAAACTATGCAATTTGAGACAGCTAGCTTCTGATGATTTCAGGGGTGATGGGAAAGTGTTGCCTTTTGTGCTCAAATACTGCATTGGTGAAGTTGCTGCCACCTGATCATAGTGTTCTTCAAGATCTTGGGCTGTATTACCTTGCAAATGCTTTATCTCTGATTAGTGTGTGTGACCACTTCTTTTGAGATCTGTCTCTGTTTATCACTCTTTGAACACAACAATCCAGAAATCAATGAATATTGACTTAAACTACATTTCAGAATGTTTTTGCATTCCTTATTTGTTTTAATTGAAATTGTATCACAATCATAAAAAGGTCTGTGCCATCCTAGAAATACAGTATGGATTAAATAATGGAAACTTGTAGTAAGCAAATGTTTTAATACCAGAAGTCTTTAAATGCATCTAGGCAAAGTTACAGATTCCAAGAGAACCTGCATCGTGTGTGTGTGTGTGTGTGTGTGTGTGTGTGTGTGTGTGTGTGCGTGCATGTGTGTGTACAATTTCTTTGACTAGACTTCCCATTGTTGTGTATACTACTAGTAGCAAGTGTACTCATGCTTGCCTTTTTTTCTGGTCATAGAGGATAAGCATTCAGTTTTTCGTCATGAAGTCAGATGTTTACTATGGGTTTTAGAATGTTTCCCTCTTAAGGTTGAATTAGTTCCATCTTAGTTTGTTTAGGATTTTCTTTTTTTGTAGCAAGGTAGTGGATTTTATCAAATGCTTTTCTGTATCAATTGAGATGATTATATGCATTTTGTATTTTCTTTTCTGCTTAATTGCACACATTAATTGATTCGAGGGTGTTATATTAACCTTGTGTTCTTAATCAATCACACTTGTTCACAGTGCATAATTCTATTTGTAGATTGTTGGATTTAGCATGATGATATTTCACCTTTTTTTCCATGTTTCTGGAAATTGAACCTTGAAACTTAGCATTTTAGACAAGATTTCTACCACTGAGCTCTAGCTCCAGGCTTTTTAAAATTTTATTTTGTTTTATTTTTATTATTGAGGCGTAATCTGTCTAAAACGTTGTGCCTGCCAAAGAACTTGGAGTCTTTCTTCTGTAATATCCCACCTAGTTGAGATCAAGTGTGCAAACAAGCACAAATAGCTCTTATTTTTGCCAAATTTTTTTCATTTATATTTATAAGGCATGTTGTTTTGTAGCGTTTTTGAGATAGCACTGTTAGGGTAATATTGACCTAAGAGAATAACTGTAAATTGTTCCTGTCTTGCTTATATTCTGAAAAATATTGTAAATAATTATTAATTCTTCCATGAGCATTTTTTCATGGTTCAATGTTTTTATTTTTCCCCATTTTATTGATATATATATATATA
Source organism: Ctenodactylus gundi (assembly GCA_004027205.1). Taxonomy (NCBI): domain Eukaryota; kingdom Metazoa; phylum Chordata; class Mammalia; order Rodentia; family Ctenodactylidae; genus Ctenodactylus; species Ctenodactylus gundi. The sequence goes on from PVKB01003736.1 coordinate 28,779, forward strand.
TATATATATATATATATATATAAATATGTATATATGCAAAACATAAAGTATACATTGATCTTGAGTATTTTGTGCATATACATATTGTGACAAAGTTACAAATCCTTCCCTTCTCTCTTTTCGACCCTCCCCTTCTTCCAGTTCCCATTATTCCCCACATTAGGTTTCATGAAATAATTGTGATCTTGTATCAGAGAAACCATTTGATATTTCACCTTCTGCTTCTGACTCACTTCACTAAACATGATGGTCTCAACGTGCCTCTGTTTACCTACAAAAGCCTTCAACCTATCTGTCTATAGATGAGTAGTATTCCATTGTGTATAAATACCACAATTTATGTATCCATTGGTCTGTTAATGGGTGTTTTAGTGTCTTCCACATTTTAGCTATTGTTAGTTGTGCTTCTATGAACATGGAAATGCACGTATTGTATCTCTGTTATGTGTTGTTATGTAATTCACCATTGAAGACATCAGGAGCTGGGTGTTCACTGTTGGGATTTTAAAAAATGGAGCTATCTCTTTCGGATATTTAGTTAATATTTTCTCAAAAGTCAGTTTTGTTGCTTTTCACATTTACAGATCATGACAATTTTAATCTAAGTCATTCAATTGTGAACATATTGTTCATTATTCTTAAAATGTTCTCTTAATTATTTTTATTTTTTTAAGATTAATAGTAGTAGGCACTCTTTCATTCCAAATTTGAATAATTTTAGTATTTTCTTTTTTCCCCTGTCAATAAGGCTGTCCTTTGAGTGAATTTACCAAGGACTGTCTTTTTTTATTAAGTTTGTCTACTTTTTTCTATTTTCATTTTCATTTATTTCCATTATACGTATTGCATTTCTGTCTGCTGTGTTTATCTTCACTCTTTCCTTTTTGTAAGGAAGAAGATTAGGAGATGCTTTCAAAGTCTTTTCTTTTCCGTATACAGCAGGTTCACAGCTACAAATTTCAGAGTTATTCTTTAGTTTCATCTCTTAAGTTTTAATGTTTTATCCACCTGAAAATACTTTGTAACTTCCCTTATGGTTTTATAAATTTTTAATTTTTTGTCCCAGTGTTTATTGAAAAATATGTTACTAATTTCTACGTATTTCTGAATTCTGTATTTTTTCTATTACTGAGAGCAAGTCTCATCCCATTATTGTCAAGAAACATACTTTGTGTCTTTCAAAGCCTTTTTTAATTTGAGGCTTATGTGTATTCTATTCTGAGGAAAATGCCTTATGCACCTGAGAAATTAAGACTATTCTGTAGTTATCTATTAAGTCTTATTTTTAGTATTTTATTTCTGGGTTATTCTACTTACTTGTATCTCTCATTGAAAGTGAGGTGTTAAATTCTCCACAATTAGTGTTGAATTATCTGTTTCTCCCTGTGACCTCAAGAGGATTCACCTTGAATGAACCATGCTGTGGAGTTACGTGTGTCACCGCTAGTAGTCTCCTGTTCATCGTTCTTTACAAAGATGCCCCTCATTCTTCATCTCTTTCTCAGAGGTGGAGGATCAAAGTCCTCCATTCTGATGCCCTGCCTCTCTGCCTTGCAAAATCTCCGCATCACTGCTCTGGACCTGGAGGTAGGAACCTATGCTTCTTACATGAAACCTACCCTGTGAGTGGGCAGTGAAAAGAAGCAGCCAGGCCCTGCTCTGGACTTGCCTTTGCTTGCTCAGTCTCCTGGACTGAGCTTGAGAAGAGGCATCTTGGTCCCATTCTTCTTTTTGTCCCCCACCACCCCCCCATTTTATTGATGTGTATTAGTGCAAGATTTAAGGTTTACAATGAAGTTGAGCATTTTGTACACATATCTATCTTGTCAAGGTGACAAGGACTTTCCCACTCTCCTTTTGTTCCTCCTCCTACCCCACTCTCCCTCCCTCCCTGCCCTACCCTTCTTAGTTTTTTGTTTTAAGTTCCATAAGAGTTGTGATCTGGGTCTCGTATATCAGAGAGACCATTCGATGGAGGCTTTTGCAGGTAAATGGAAGAAACTTGTGAACATCATGCTTAGTGAAGTGAGTCAGAAGCAGAAGGTCCCCTTCTTCTTAGCCTACTTGGGGGTGAGATACCTGCTCCCCTGCCACATACCTGATTGAAGCAAAGTCTCATTCTTAATGTTCCACTCACAGAGGATTGCATGATCACGTTCCAACTTTTTTCTTACTGACAGATTTAGATGTGTTAACTAACATTTACAATATTAACCGAACAATCTTGGTTTTACTATATGACAGCAATATAATTTATTAATTTTAGTGAATAATTACATATTTAATGATAGCTCATGTTGAACAGCTATTCAGTATTTCATAAGCAGGTTTCAGTATCACAAACGTTAGGTGGACTTATGGTTGATCTTTCAGTATTTAAGAGAGCTTTTAAAACTAACATAATTAGTGAAACTAGCACATTCTTCTATAATGTGGTGATACGTTTATTTTCTCCTTTTTAAAACTTCCCATATTGGTGTGTTGGATGTTCAGTGTGGAAAAGTGTGATCTTGATCTAAAATCTGCTTCTTGTGCACTTTTGACCTTGGGAAAGTCTTTTTTTTTTTTTTTTTTTGTATTTTGCTGGATTTACTTTTTTATTTTCCTGTGCCATCACAATTTAGTAGCTCAAATAGAGGATTCTAAAGACTCCATTTGCTTCAGCATTGAGTCTAAGGTTCCACTGAAATCTTTGGATGGTTCAGTTTTCAACGTTTATATCCTCAAGACGTCATAAGTGGACTTCGTTCCTTTCTTCTAATCCTCCCAGTATAAGTCCACCATGCAAACACTTTTCGGTGGCTGTGTGTGCCTGTGTTCCCTTGGGTTATCTGTTGCTTTGGGTGATTTTAATCTTTCCTAATGCTTGAAATTGAATCGTGGAGACTTGCAATGACTGTTTCAGTGATCACAGAAGAAAAGTCACAGAAATAAAATTATGATGTAATTTCTTGAATGCCAGAGCAAGCCTTCTTTCTAGTGAAATAAAATGCCTGAGGCAATATATTGTGCTGTATTCCACCTAGGTACATCTTGGAAATAAAACCATGTAGCTGGAGACTAACTGCCAAGGACTAATAAAATCTGCTTCTCAAAAATGTTTTAAATGCATCTATGTATCTGTTTGTTCATATTTTTATTTAATGGTTATATTGACTACAGAAGAGGGGATTGTTCTTAGAATCATTAAAAGGAAATTTCTCCTTTCAAATAACTTCCTTCCTAATAACTCTCAAAGGTACTAGGAAATATGTTATGATCATCAGACTGCCCATCAAAGGTTTGTCACTTTGCTGAGGGTATATTGTAGCAGTATTTTCAGATATGTGATATTCCGAATAGGTACACTCATGTTTACTATCCTGGACTCATGAATACATTCCCTCCTTATTTACCAAGACCAGCTTTGTTTTTGTAAGTAAGGCTTTTGACGTGTGCTTTGTGTAAGTAGTTGTAGAAAGCCATCAGTCATCCCATTTACTAAAAACCATCTATCTATCTATCTATCTATCTATCTATCTATATATATATAATTTTTTTTTTCACAATCTTAGGGTGTAAGTACAGCTGACTGGAGGACTTAGGATTTACTTCTGTTGCTCCATTTCCTGGAGAAAGACTCTTTTAAAACCTAATCAAATGAGTAATAGTGAGTGTTTTAAACCTTAATATTCCTTTGTGACTCTCCTTAAAGTAGAGAGAAGAACTGTTCAGCAGGCACTTTGTTGCTCGTCATTAAGGTTTCCTTTCTCTGGCATGACGTTTAACTCAAATTGAGGGAAAATTACCTACCATTCCTTAGAGACCAATTGCTTCCAACCAGACCACTTATTAAATAATTCCAGTTGAGTTCTACAATTGTTACAGGCACCTTCATCATCAGTTTTCTGAGAACAAGCACATTTCTGTTTCAACTGAGCATTAAATTTTGTAAATTAATTCTGGCTCTATGAAGTTGGGTAATAGTTCTTAGAAAGTGACTGTGTTCTTCTCACTGACTTTCACTGATAAGTAGTGAATTCCTTCACTCATTTTGACCTTGGCATCCCGGAGGGTTCTTAATGATATGTAATCTGTTTAAGTCATTATAGACATTTTCACACAGTTTCCATTTCCTCTGTCTTTCTCCTCTCTTGCCAAATATTTTCAGTTGGCTTCCAAGCACATATTTCACACTGAGGGAATTACATAGAAACCAAGACAGTAAGCTGCTTTTGAAAAGTAATCTGTATGTTAGGTTAGGCATTTGAAAATATGTTTAATTTATGCATAGTAATATGTCACACCAAATATATTAATCTACATCATGAATCATATTAATTTGGGGGAAATAAAATTATCTTTATGTCTATTGAGTTGAATCAATGAAGTTGCTTCTTGGTAGGTGTATTGACAAAGATCTTAGACACACAGTCTGGAATTTCCAAACACTGAAAGGAAAACATTCATTCACCACATTTAAATGATTTCATTGCTATAGAAGGTAGTCATTAGTGCTTTTTTTTTTTTTTTTTTTTTTTTTTTTTTTTTTTTTTTTTTTTTTTTTTTTTTTTTTTTTTTTTTTTTTTTTTTTTTTTTTTTTTTTTTTTTTTTTTTTTTTTTTTTTTTTTTTTTTTTTTTTTTTTGGTTAGACCAGTTAATCAGACTACCTGAATGATGAGTGATCTTTTTCATGTGCATTGGTTAGCTTTATGTTGCTGAGTCAAAATACCTGACACTTGAAATTTATAGGAAGAGAGGTTTCTTTTGGTTCATGATTTAGGTGATTTCACCATGGTCAGCTAGCACCAAGACAGAAGCTTCATGGCAGAAAGGGAGAGGAAACTCATAGCTTCTGGAAAATAGAAAGTAGAGAAACGCTCTACAGAAAGGAGCCAGGGACCACATATGGTCCACAAGGTCACACTCCTATGATCTACTCCCTGTTGGCCTATTCAGCCCTGAAGTCATAAACTGGGAAACTCATCGATGAAGATGGTGTCCGCACAATCCTATCAACCCTCCGAGAGTCACTTAGTGAAGTCAAGTTGACAATCGAGATACAGAATTTCTCCTCCCCCAACTGCTCTTTCACATACCCAACTACATACTTACACACACACACACATATGTAGTGGTGGTGGACCCTATGTATAAAACAAGGATTTATGAATCACAATGGTTATACACATCATTTGCATCCAGACTGAAAGAAATGTTAACAAGCAAGGTAATGATGATAAGAAAAATATTAAAAACTAGAGAAAATTCAAGCCTGAAAGACTATTTTATGTTAAGACATTATATTTACTTTTTTTCTCAATAACTTTATTTTCTTTCTTTTTTCCACTAAGTCCTTTTGAATTCAAATTCTACCTTGTTTAAAAGTCTCATTTGGAGAGTGTATTCTTTTTTCTTTAGCTTGTAGAAGTATGCAATGCACACCTATTCATTATCTGTATCACTTTCATAATTACACAGATACATAGATGGATGGATAAATAGAGGTATGTATAAACATACATATTAAATACATATGTAGTTTTCGGCTAAACCCTCTTATTTAGATACAATTTTTTAATGCAAGAGATTCAGTGGCAAGGCATGTAGCCTTATTCCTCTTGATTAGAAAGCTATTCTTAACCTATGTGTTACTTAGGGGAAATTTTCAGTTTTGGTTTTGTAGAGAGACTTTCTTCTTTCTCTTACTGTGGTGGGGAGGTTTACTGTGGGGTATCTTCCTTATTCCTTTCATCCGTAGAACCCTATTTTAGTCAGGGAGTGAGAGATTCATATATGAAGATATAATAAATGGACAAAAATGGAATTCTACAAAAAAGTACATGGAAAAGAAGGGAAATAAAACCCATCTTGTCATGATAGAACCAAAAACGCCTAGTAGAAAATTTCAGCAGGATTTCAAAGAAGGAATGGACCTGTCTAAATCCCCAATTCTTCTTTCTTATTCATCCTACTCAGCAATACTTTTATTTTTTCTAAAATACAAACCTGCTTCTCTATTACAATAGGAGTTGAGGTTCTCTTATCACTTAATGGTTACATCTAGAGTTATTCAGAGTAGGGTGCATATATTGAGTGCATAGCCTGCATTTTAAACTCCACTTAAACCATCAATGTCTAGTATATTTCATGCTATGTCTAACCATTTGCAATACAATAAATATCCCTTTCTGTTTCACCTCATAATGGTTTGCAGTTTGCTCATTACCTTTTTCTTTTTACCTGGGAATCTCCTTTTTCAAGGGGAATTGTTACATTTCTTCTGAATTTATCTAGAGTGCATCACTCTTAGCAAAGATCTCTTTGGCCTTCTTGTTATCAGAAATGGAATTTTTTTCTTCTGCTTTTTCTCTGTGTTCTAAATATCTCAAGCATTCCAGGTGAACTTTATCAAGTTTTAGTCATCGTGTCTGTAAATAAGGAGAAGAATAGAATGATCCCTAAAGTCACCTCTAGCTTTAGTGTTCTTTAATAGCTCCTCCTGAGGATGGACTTTCAGGGCCATTTAAAGCAATGGTCCCCAACAGAAAAGATGCTCTGACACATAGTAATCAGACCTCAGCAGACACTGTACTTCTTTCTGAATCCAATCTGTAGCTACCGTGATTGTGCAAAGGTGTTGACTGAATTTTTTAAATTTTGTTTTCCATCTTAAGTATACTTACTCAGCTTTGTTTATTCGTGTAATTTATTAGGTTTTGTGTTAATATTTTATCAGCTATGAATGTTGAATTGTTGTGTTCTCAATTTTATCATTGTTATTTCTTTGGTTGCTGAGTTTAATATTATGTTTTAAATGATAAAAATCTGAGGATGGTAAAAATGATATTTATGCTTTATTTCTAGTATGTTTGAAGGATTTCTCTTTTTACAACCTCCATTTTAATCTTCAAAATTGCTTTCTGTTTCACCAATAGAGTAGAAATCATGGCATTCTTTGAAATGCTAGAGTCAGTCATCTCCAGGTTATTTCAGTACCACTTTTGTCCTTCAAGTATTGTAAGTTTTATGGTGTGTTAAATTTCATGAGGCTTCAATTTACATATATGTATGTTTTAAAAAGTAGTCCTTGGTATAATCTGTGGTGGTGTTTGTCTATGAGATCAACATTAGAGGGGGAGGTGAGGAGATCACAAGTTTGAAATCAACCTGGCATCCATAGAAAGATCTTTTCTCTGTAAACCTAAATTACTAAGTGAATAAATAAATATTCATGGACCTATATACTCCTGTGTTAATATAATTTTCTTATTTTTTTCTTCTTTTAATCATCTGTTTGGGTTCTGATAGAACCTGTCATTCTTACACTTAAATTTTGCTCATTTTAATATTAAATGAGGCGATTTATTTTGTTTGGTAGCTAGCTTCCTGGCTTGGATGCCAAAGATGAATAAAGTTTGTTTTCCTAAAAGGCTCTTCCAGTGGTGTATTGTTAGCTTAATTCTGTAGGTGTGAATTTCTTTGTGTTTTGTGTGTGTGTGTGTGTGTGTGTGTGTGTGCGCGTGCGCGCGTGCAGAAGCCTTCCTGTTCTTTTTGGTTACATGATAAATACTTTATCATATTTAATCTTTGCAGTGACTTCATGAGGTTAATACTGTAAACATATTTTTCTTTTCTTTTTTCTTTTTTTCTTTTTCCTTTTTTTTTTTTTTTTGTTTTTGGAAATGTGAGGACATTGGCCCTGCGGTATTCAACTGACTTGCCTGTGGATCTCTTCAGTTATGGAGATTGTATCCTATGTCGTCCAGCCTTACTCCTAAGCAGAGTGCCCTTAGACCATTTCACCTGTGTGCTTTCAGCTCACCTGAGCTGGGATTCTTTCCAGTAAACTGTTCCTTTCCACCCAGGAATTGAGGAGATTGGGGGTGGGGGGAGGGAGCCACCCAGAATGCCTCAGCAGAGTTAGGATTCCATTTCAAATTGAACATGTTGTCTATTTTCAAATTTATTGACATGTAAATATAGATCTTTAGGGAAGCCTTCATTTGTGTGTCCTATTCAATGTACACATAGATGTTTGAGAAAAGGCAAATTATGTCTTAAATATCATTCACATACAAAAATCAAAATGTGCAATGTTTAAGTACATAGAATGGAGTCTGATTTTTACATCTGATGTGCATATCTAACACAAAGAATGCTAATTCATAATTTTGACAGATGCATCTCTAAACAATATTAGGGGAAACAGATGAGGTGATGTTCAGGGTCAATTTTGCAAGCTCACCTTAGAGTCCCCACCCACCCTCTCCTATTGCTCTCAACATTGCTTCCAAGGAGTGTTGGGGCACGTATTGAACGGGAATGGATGTTGGAAAGTACAAAACAGGGCCACATGAGGACACAGCACTGCTTCTTATTGCCTTTTAAATATTTTCCATATTTAAAATTTAAGTATTTAAAAAATACTGGTGCCAGTAATTTTCTTCTGGCCCTGAGTGGAAATGTGAGCATGAACTTATGAATTTTCTGCTCATTCTTGGATACCAAGAAATTCTATGGTCATCTTTAAGTAGTTGCCTCAAGCGAGAGTGTCAGTTCTCAAATATTAATAGATACCTTCATTTTTATTCTGAGGAAACATTTTCCCTCCCTCTTGCCAGTTAAGGCTACCATGTGGCACATGCTCACTGTCTCTTCTTGCTACGGCATGATGATGTGCTTACCCTATCTTTTCCCCCTGTGGGTGAAGGGGGATCAGTGGTTTTGTTCAAGAAAGGGCCCAGCACCTGCCAGCAGAAGCCACTCTCCATCACTACGCTCACCTCCAGTGGATACCCTCATGATGCCAGGCACACATGTCCCTCCTGGGCATCCAGTCCCATCGGCTGTTGACCTGCTTGTGGTTGTGTGACAGGATCTCTTGCTCACAGGAATGCTCTGCTCTGAAGGCATACAATGGCTCCCAGACCTCTTTTTTCTATCTCGATAGCCCATATCTGGCCCAGGGTAAAGGTTCCTGTATCTTTGCTCAGACACAAACAGAAGGCATTCTGTTCCCACACAAAAACACTTATCTAGTTTGTACTTTTCACATTTCTTGAATTTGAATTACACTATTTTTTTCTTAAATCTGTATCACATAAACATGATACAGTTAAAGCAATAAATAGCTGTGCTCAGTTATTTCTGATTTTTTGACTTTCATATATTTATTACTCATATGTCAGTAATAATTAACATTACATCCTATTTGGTTCTTTTTTTTACCTACCAAATCATCACTAATTTCATGCATAGACATACTTTTTTTCACTTTTTTGGTGTTAAATGTGAGTTTATCCTCTTTGAGAGGCAGAAACGTAAGCAGCACCAATACAGATTGGAGGAAAGGTAACATCTAAGGAGAAAATGTAATAAAAAATAAATTGATAATTAAATCATCTGATTGATATACTTTTAAAAGAGTACCAGTTCTTCTATAAAATCTGTAAAATCTCCCCACAACATTATTATATAGTAATAGTGTAGTAGTGTGCAAGATAAAGTAATTAATAATGCAACATGGGGAACTGACATAAAATCTCTTAAGAATACAAATGCACAAATGTATGGAGGGATAGACAGATAAAATTATAAACCAAATCAGCAGATTAGTAATCAGTGAAATCTGAGTAAATAAGTTATGAAAGTTAAAAAATTCTGAAATAACTAAATTTGCCTTCATATCTGTTACTTTTAAGTATATTTGTGTGGTATAGATTTAAGTACATTTAATGTAGCAGTGTGATATAGTTTTAACTTGGTTTAATTGTAGCAGGTCACTTATTAGGTCACTGATGACAATTTATCCTAAGGAAACTGATTGATGTAAAGATAACCTTGTGAATGTACAACATGTACCTTCCAGTATTCAGCTAAAGCATTTGAAATTTAACTTTTTCCCCCCTTCTTCTTCTTTCCCAAATTTGCTAGTCTTTTGAATTACATGCTTGTAGGTATTTTCTAATGTGAACTGGTGGGAAAGGCCAGGTTTAAGAATTGCAACGAAGGTATAACAAAATATAGAAAAAGTAACTTTAGATAAATATCCCAATAAAGGGATTGGTTGGATTCAGAGAAGGGCCATCAAGATTTAACTATTCCGACCCACTCAAGGAATAGGAAGCTGAGTTAGAGTGGTGACTTAAGTGAAATGATTCAGGTGCAAAAGATTAATATGTTAAGTACTGTATAGTTTCTCTGACTTGGAAAACCCAGAACCCAGACATTCTGTAGAACCACATGAAGTAATAGCTGGAGTTGGGGGAAGGGACAGGGAGGGGCTGGGAGGGTCAAAAATAGGAAGGGATTGTAAAGTTGATATGATACAGATGTGCATGAAATACCCAAATTCTTTGTATCCACTATGTATTACATACATATATTAATAAAAATAGTGGGGAAAAAAGAAAATAAAGGTACATGATGAAAGGAATGATGGAGAAAAATAACACATTACAGTTCATGGTAATGTTGTTTTATAATGTATTCTTTAAGATACAGAGCACTATTTTCCTAAACTCCTCTACTTCCATAGTTTTTGGCTTTAATATTTTTCATTACCAATGAAGAAATTTGGGAACTTTTTAATTTGAGCTATTGTGGAAAATTACCTTATGTAGGAGCCAAAGTAGCATCGTTTTTTTCTTTTTTTTTTTTTTATTGTATGACACATTCTGAAACTTATCTTTTAGAGTGTCTCAGTTACTGACAGTGTCACTAGTGTACAATATTCCATATTCACAATTAAAGTTTATGCTAACTCATAATTTCAGGCTTGGGCAGCCTGCAACAGTAGAAAGGCAAGGTAGGGGGCCTCGCCAGAAGAATGCTGCTCACTGAGTGGTAGGACAGGAAGAAGCATAAGCACAGGGCAGAGCTAGGATGGGAGTGCACCCTCTGGGTCGCACCCCTGTAATCTGCCTTTTCCTTCCCGGCCCCACTCTTAGCAGCACATGAAATAATTCCCTTAACTCTCCTGATTGGATCACCTTGCAAGCTCATGAGACTTTGGGGTACAATCCAGATCCAACCCATAATGAGGAGCCTCAAAATACAAGAGTGGTAGTGAAAACTATGTGCTTTTATCCTATTTTGAAATACCTCTCAGCTGATAAAAATTTGTGCTCATGTTTTACTTTGTACTCCCTCCATCTAAAGGTATTTTATACACTTAATACGTAAAGCACTTAAAGAAATTACAGAGTAATTTAAAGAAATTACTTTGAATACTTAAATGATTTGTGTATCAATGTAACATCAGAACAAAACAGTAAAGCACTAGGCTTCAGGACAACCCAAATATTGCCTTTCAAAGCTTTGAGGATCTCCCATTTAATTTCTGGTTAGGAGGTATAGGCGTTTTTTCTTACCATGTCTGTAGAGTTGGGAGGTGTTGGCAAAGAGCAAACACTTGAATTCCTTATGGCAGTGCCTTTGTTTTTTGGAAGACAGATTGCTATTCCAGTAATTTCTTTTCTTTGCTTCAAAAGGGCTGCTCTTTTAGGCTAAATGGTTGCCTATTATGGAAGCTAGCAAATGCGCTTTCTCTAGTTGTTAGGAAGGCAAAACTGCCTATTATCTGGAAGTGGGTGGGTAGCTGTAGTAGTTCCTCTTGCCTCCATTTCTAAAACAAGATAAAACACATATAAGGTTCTTAGTTATCAATGAATGAAAGAAAAAGTCAAAATGAACAATAGTGTTCCCAGTCATAGTACTCATAAGTTTATTTACTTTCCATACTAGCCCAGATAAAAATGACACTACTCGATGGGGTGAGTTCCCACTCAGAAGTAATATCAGCACAGCATTCTTGATGCTGTTTTGCAGCTTACATGTTCATATTTAAAAATGATATCCTACCCAATAATATGATAGGAGATTATAAAGTCTGAAACAGGAGAGGAAGGAAGTAGCATCAAATCAGAAGGACTATCGCATGTGTACAGTATGGTAACAAAGAATGCACCTATATTTATCACTTGAATATCTGTAAACATGAGGGAAAATGGAATTTTTCTCATTCACACAAAATGGAAAACCATAGTGACCACATTAGGTAAGTACACTCAAACACATGCTTTCCCGAACATTGTTATGGGTATAGAAAACTCTGTAGATGTCCTAAATGTGTCTCCTTAGTCCCAAGAAATTTTCATATATGAGGACTGGGCTAACCATGGATTTGTTTTTCAGAAATATGCATGATTCAGTTGGGGTGGGGGATGGGAACTCAGGAATGAGGGATGCATCTTAAAGATGTAAATGCTTGAAACTTGATATTTCTGAGTACCTTTTATCAACTTCCTCCGGAATTTTATCCAATGATGACCCTTGCTTGTTTCTGTCCATTGCTCCCTCCTTAGTGGTGTACCTCTTCACTATTCTTATCTGCAAATTTTCCCAGCCTTTTCCCTGGCGTGCTACTGCTAGCAAAATGAAATCCTAATATATGTGCTCTATTCAGGGATCACTAACATGATCTGAGGCATATGAATTTGGACAGTGGTATGTATGATAGCAGATCATCCTTGTCTCATTTGCAAATTGAAATGGAGTAAATTCATATGACACCTACATATTTAAACAACTTTCACAAGTGCTTTGACAACAGAGGCCATTGAGGACAAAGACATTATTTCATGACCAGCCATTTTTCTACTAAAATGCTTTCACTATAAAAACTAATACCCTGCCTTAATGAAGTAAGTGAAAGTACTAACAATCAATTAGTATTTTTATCATATTGTCTCCACACTTAAATTTGCATCATTTCTTTTGGTAATTTCAAATACTGAGAGTTAGTCAAAAAAATTAAAAACATACTTTAGTTTAAGTAAAGACATTGTCATACCCTGGTTTGTAGCTTAGTCTCACAATAGAACAATACAAATAAATATAATCCTCTAACATTCCAGTTCATAGCAGATTCGAATGTATAAATATACACCTGACTTCCACAATTAGCCATGCATACAAATGATGATGATAACAACAAATAATAAGGGAAATACGACTGTGAAATATTGATTATAAAACACTCAAAGGTGGGCTGTAGAAGAGGCACAGCGGTTGGAGCACTTGCTTTGCAAGTGTACATCCCTGAGTTCTATTCCCTAGCACCACATAACCAGGATGTTCTGACGCACACCTATAATTTCGTTACTCCGGAGGCTGAGGAAGGCAGATTGTTTGAGTTCAAGGGCAGGCTGAGCTACATAGTGAGTTCAGGACCAACCTGGGCTATAGAACTAGACTCAGTCTCAAAAAAAAAAAATCAAACAAAACAAACAAACAAACAAACAACAAACAAACAAACAAAAAAACAAAGGTATCTCTGTATAGGCCCAAATACTTTTGTATAACAATAAGTTGAAAATTTATTAGTAGCTCTTAAAATGTTAAATATTGAGTATTCGATGATCTCTCAAATAACATTCATTTTATATTGTTGCTATAATTATACTTTGCAGTCTGTGCTTTTCTAAGAAAGGTCATGGACAAATATTTTTAAACAACATTTTAAAGTCAATGCATTAATTTCCCATTGCAATATTGCTAACTGCCACAAAGTCCATAAAGTCTGGGACACTAGTTAGGCCTTTTTTTCAGAACCTCAGAAGGCTGAAATCAGAGTCTACTCAACTTGCACTCTGATTATGAGGCTCTGGACTAGGGTGAGATGTTAAAAAATAATCTTCATGAAGTAATATTACTCATGACAGCCAAAAAGTGAAGACAGCCGATTTATTGGCAGGTGAGTGTATAAGCTAAATGACCTGTACATAAACAATGAAATATTATTTGGCTTTAAAAATGTGTATCCCCTTTGATCCAGCAGTAGCTCTTCTAGGAATATTCCCAAAAGAAATAAAAACAACACATAACAGAGATACATGTATACCCATGTTCACAGCAGAATAATGGTTTTGAACTTTGTGAGTAGTGTTTAAATACTTAGAGAAAAGGAATGAAGGAAAAAATCTTGCTACATACTGAAGGATGGGTGAGGGAGAATTAGGTGCTGGCAAGAGGAGTTTTCAAAAGAGAAAGTAGGTGCTTGCAAAGAAACTGAACATGAGCATATAAAAGAGTTTTAAATGCTAAATTACATCAAAAGCATACCAGTCTGTAGTTTCTAAGGAAATATTTTAAACAATGTAACGTGTCCTATAATACTACTGTCCAAGAGCCATGGCCAGCTGACCTAGTGTGTACTCTCCAAAAAGTGGAATGTGATTGTAGAATATGTAGTTAGTGGATTCATAATTATCATCTGTTTCCCTGCCACATAAAGCATGCAGAACAGTTTTTTTTTTTTCTCAAAATGTGCTGCACTGAAAAATCAATTCTTGATTTGTATGATTAAGGCTAAGGCAAAGAGAAGTCTTAGTTTATTTTTGCGCCTTTTGTCGGTCTTAGCCTAGTTCCTTGCGCAAAGTGATTGCTCAACAATAGTATCGGGCTCTTGCATTTTAAATATGCTCACTGCAAAAGACCTCTTTCAAATTTGTGTCTTTATGAAGGCAGAGAACAAAAGATGGTGCTAAATTCTCGCCATAGAGAATGATCTCTCATAATTCATTCCAAGTATTACCTGACAAGAATGACTTCAGCATAGAGCTTCGACAGGAAATTGAAGCTAAAAATGACAGAGACTTCATTATAATTGAAACTATAAAATGATATACAGTTGTACAAATTATTGTGGTAAAATTTTGAACAACCCAAACCTCTCACTCATTTGCTTTTTAATTACTGTCGCAAAAATACACAATACCTGCAACTGAGGAGTAGAGAGATTTATTTTATCTCATAATATTGCAAGGTCTCACACAGTCCATACATGTTGGGTTGGCAACAGTGGGCGCCCATGGTGGAGTCGTGCTGGACTTGAGCTCTTCATGCATGGCAGATGGGAAGCCAAATCTGGGAGGAAGGGCGGAACCAGCTCATACCCCTCCAAGTCAGGCCCCCACCCCTTCCATCCAGGCCACAGCTCTCAACAGCACCACATGGTGTCCATAGATAATACACTATGTTCAAATAGAGAAGACTTTTGGGGGGCACTGGTTTGGACCATAACAACCTCTAAGATCTTATAGAACATCTTCTTGTATTTTTTTTTGGATTCACATCCTTTATACATATGTAATACATAGTATTTACAATGAATTTGGGTATTATGTGCACATATGTATCATATCCACTTTACAATCCCTTCCCATTTTTGACCCTCCCATCCCATCCCTATCCCTTCCCCCAACTCCAGCTATCACTTCATGTGGTTCTATAGAATGTCTGTGTTCTGGGTTTTCCAACTCAGAGAAACTATATAGTACTTAACATATTAATCCTTTGCACCTAAATCATTTCACTTAAGTCTCCACTCTACCTCAGCTTCCTTTTCCTTGATTGGGAAGGAGTAGTTAAATCTTGATGCCTCTTCTCTGAATCCAACCAATCCCTTTATTGGGATATTTATCTAAAGTTATTTTTTCTATATTTTGTTATATCTTTGTTGCTATTCTTAAACCTGGCCTTTCGCGCCAGTTCACATTAGAAAATAACTACAAGCATGTAATTCATAAGATTATTAAATTTGGGAAAGAAGAAAAGAAAGAAAGTTAAATTTCAAATGTCCTAGTTGAATACCGGAAGGTACATATTTTTACATTCACAGTTTTATCTTTACATCAATCAGTTTTCTTAGGATAAATTTTCATCAGTGACCCAATAAGTGAATTGCTATAAAAAAAACAAAGTTAAAACTATATCACATTGCTACATTAAAGAACTTATTTCTAATTAATAATGCAACATGGGGAATTGACATAAAATCTCTTAAGAATACAATTGCATGAATATATGGAGGGATAGACAGAAAAAATTATAAACCAAATCCAGCAGAATGTTACGAATCAGTGAAATATGAGTAAATAAATTATGAAAGTTAAAAAAATTCTGAAATAACTAAATTGCCTTCATATTTGTTACTTTAAGTATATTTATGTGGTATAGATCTTTCTGGGCTTGTGAAGATATTTCAATTTCTTTTTTTGCTATTTTTATTTGTCAATCCAGAGTCAACGCAAAACCAAGTTTCCCAACAGGTGCTCATCTTGTTTTAAACTAACGTCTCAGAGGTTCCCCCTCAAAAGTAGCCCTCGTATTGTTTTACTGGCTGACTTGCTACGTTTTGCTGTGTAAACACTTAAATGCCTGTATCTCTTTTGGGATAAATAAAATACATGCTGAGTTATTTCTTTGAGAAATGGGTATTTATATCCCAAAAAGGTAACAGCCTTTATGTGGGACACCATTCTATTTAAATCCAAAGGCAGCCAGGCCTGCGTGGAGAGAGATGGCAGCTCTTTCTCTCCTTTGGCCCTGGAGGGAGAGCCAGGCTTCAAGAGGCTTGAGGGCTTTAAAATATGATTTGGGACAGGGGTGAGTAATTTGTTAATATATTCTAAAATTATAATGTAAAAATCAGGTTCAAGGTCTTGCCCAAGACCTTGAGAATAAATAGCGCTGAAGCTTATGCTTTGCATAGTCTGTCTTCATTAATTTTTTCCCACAATTTAAGAGAGAAAAAGGTTTATTTTATCTCATGGTTTCAGCTGTCTGCAGTGTATTCTTGAGTGGCTGGCGCGGGCGGGAAGAGTGAGCTGGAGAACAGATGCTCACGGCATCACGAGAGAGATCAGGGTAGGGTAGAAGCCTGGGTTGTCCTACATCCTTCTGGTCAGGCTGCAGGTGTAGCTGAGTGGCGAAGTGCTTGCCTGTCAAGCTCAAGGCCAACCACATAAATTGGGTGTCATGGTACATGCTACAATCCCAGCACTTGAGAGGCTGAGACAGGAGAATCGCTGTAAATTCCAGCAGAGCCTGGGCTATATTTGTTTCAGGATCTGCCTGCCTTATAGAGGAAGTTCCTACCTTAAAAAAAAAAAAATCTGCCTGGCTTCTACACCCTCAGATCTCCATCACACTCAGTAATCTGCCCTTTCCAAGTAGGCTTCCCCTTCTAACAACATGTAAAATTCATGGGTTCATTCTCATGGTTCAGTCACTTTCCAATCAGTCACTTTCCAAACATGAACCTTCTAGAGCACATTCCAGATCCAAACCATAATATAGACTGAGGGTAAATCTGCTTCCGCTGTGTTCTACGGCTGGTGTCTTAAGTTACTTTTTCATTGCTGAAATAGAATAACCAGAACTCACGTTTTAAGGGAGGAAAGTTTATTTCAGCTCCAAGTTTCAGAGGGCACCAATTTCTTGGTAGATGGTGGTGGTGGTGGTAGCCCCTGGTGGAGGCCTCCCTGGAGGAAAGCTGTTCCCAGCAGGGCAATAATTAATTAATTAATTAATTAATAGGGTGAGTGGGAAAGGTGGAGCTACAGCTACCTTCCAAGCCATGTCCCAGTGATCTTTGTCTGCTGGGTCAAGCCTCAGCGATCCGATCTGCCCCTTCCAGCCAGGCCTCACTTATTGACAGCAAATAGAATCTAAAGATTCCCACAGCATCCAAATCCAGGAGGTGTTTGGGGCATTCCAGATCCGAACCATCACAGCTGGATAGTGAATCTGCAAGTTTGATGGTGATGAGAGAGTAAGAAGTCCTTCTCGGGACTGGAGGAATGGCTCAGCGGTTAAAGCGCTTGAGCAAGCACTAAGCCAAACGCTAAGTACCCGAGTTCGATTCCCCAGCACCACATAAGCTGGGCGTGGTGGCGCACACCTGTAATCCCAACACTCGGGAGGCTGAGACAGGAGGATTGTCGTGAATCCAAGGCCAGCCTGGGATCTGAAGTGAGTTCAGGACCAGCCTGGACCACAGAGTGTGACCCTGTCTCAAAAAAAGGCCCTTCTCTTCACAACAGACCTAGTGCTTGTCGTGCTCCTGCGTATTGCCCACCCTGCTGCTGCTCTGCCGACTTAAACCCTCAAATGTCCCTGACCCTGCTATGCTCCTCTGTAAAATGGGTTGACAACCAGGTTCACTTGCTCTAGATGTCTTCTAAATAGGCCAATTTCCAGAGAATAATTTTAAATCATACATTATCTTATGATGTTTTTAATTGTTGCGTTCTGCCTGCATACATGAGCACAGATGAGGAATGGGTTTGATAGTCAATACCTAGATATTATCTCTATTTCTCACCTCATTCTTAAAGTCTTAACATTTGCTGATAAATTGAGTGTACCGGTTACCTTTTATTATAAGGAATATGGTCTGTAAACATTCAGTAGAAGGCATGGAAAGCATTATAAACATGAAAGGAATTAATAAGCCATATCTGATAAATTAAAATTTACTGTGAGTTTATCAAAATGGTCACAGGCTGACCACTCTCGTTTACATTAAGAAGATAACATTTGATGCTATCGTTTAATGCCTAGTTTAGTTCCTCTGAGGAAATTCATTCCTTAGAGAATATTGCTGAATTTGGTGATGCACACGTGGACATGGAGGTGACTTTGACTGCTATCTTAGTTACTTTTTTATTCTTGTGACTCGATACCTGACACCCACAAGTTTGGGTGGAAAGATTTGTTGTAGCTTACAGTTTTAGAAAGTCACAGTCCATTTACAGGTGGGTGGCCTGAAAATGGTGGAATCACAAGGCAGAGCCATAGCTAGGGCTAGAGGCAGAGCTGGAGCTGGTAATCCTGGGAGACAGAGGTCCTCACAGTAGCATGAGAGTCGCCTGGGAAGAACAGTAGGTCTAGCATACGCCCCTCCAGGTCTATCCCCAAGCATTGCCCCTTTCAACAGGGCCCCACCTCCCAACAGGACGTAGTATCCATAGGAACATGAGGCTATTAGGAGACACTCTAGATCCAAACCATGGCAAATATCAAATTAAGAAAAAGCTGAGTGAGCAGGGAGCAAACTTTATAAGGTGATTTGATAAGGGTGGGCTTGAGGGAACACTTGGGAGACTGGCAGGTGAAATGCTGTTAGTCCAAGACCAGCTTGGACTATAGAGTGAGATCCTGCCTCAAAAAAGTAAAATAACTGAAAGTAAAATTAAATAAAGGATTGTTCACATATATATGTGATTTATTTTCCAAATATTAACTTGATTTGATATGTGAATACTTATACTGTATGTGTATACATACACATAAATAAATGCATATTCACAAATAAGATATATTTAAATGTACATGGGAGAAATATATGTATATATATATATGTATATACATATATATATGTATATACATATACATATATATATATATGTATATATTTAAAATACCTTTCTTTTTTGCTTGGAATTTGTGCAGGGTCTTATAAATGCTATGCTAGAATTGCATCTCTGAGCCTGTTTTCTATACTTTTAATTGTATTCTAAAATATTTTTTCAAGTAAATATGCAAAATGTGCAGCCTGTCCTAAATTGTTTTTACCTTTTCCTCTGCTTATTTTTCACATGACCAAATTCTTGAGAGGAATCAGCAATCTATCAATCTATCAGCAGTGCTCAATCTGTCACTTATATGATGTGGTCCAGTCCACAGTTTCAATACTGCATATGTGACATGAGGTCAAATACACACTTCCCCAGCCCCATCTTCTGTCTGCAACTCCAGATTTACATATGTAACTGCCCATGTGACATCTTCACTGTGACAGGGAGTGTGGACTGCAGGCTTTATGTAGTCATAATAGAGTTCTTAACTCCCTTCTCCCCAGATGCAGCTAATTAATTCCCAGTCTTCTCTATCTTAAGTTATGACACCCCTGCACGTTCAAGTGGCTCCCAAGCCAAATAGCTGGGGATTGCCTTGGATCTCCTTCTTCGCTTTCTCCATTCCCATACAGAGTTCCGGCTCTTTTCACGGATCTTTTCTCTTCTGAAGTGGACACTAGATTGGTGCACTTGTCTCCGTACCTCCCAGAAGCTGAGGCGCCTGTTCCTCACCACAGGAGCTGCTGTTCTAGCTCCTTCAGTTTCTGGGTACACGCCCTAGAATTCTTATTTCATCTAGCTGGTAAAATAAATTTCATCATGTCATCACTCAATTTTCTAAGCACTCAGATATTCTCATAGTAAAGTACAATTGTTAAAGATTGTTATGTTTTGAACAGCCCTCCATGAGATTTGGTTCTGTTCACCTTTCTGAGAGCCTTACCTTCCTTGGCCACACAACTCAACGAATAGAGCGCTCTTTTTATTCTGCCCTACGGCCTTTGCGATACTGCATTATCTTCCTGTTACTTTTCTTTCTGGATTTTACATGCATTGTTTTTCTTGCTGATTTCTGAACTTATCAGTTCATAAATTCAGCTTAAATATCATCTCTCACTGAGATCTCGCATGAGTACCCAATAAAATGTAACCCTGCTACATACATCTGTTGCATCCGATGACTTTGAGTTATTTCTCAACAACAAAGGTACCACTCTGCCTTTTATATATGTGCATGTGCTTATTGTCTGACCACTGTAAACTCCATGCAGAAGGAGAGGTGTCTGCCAGACTATTTATATCAAACATTCTTCTTTATAAACATCTGTTTTAAAAATCATCATTAAAGAGAATAATCGAGCAAATGGTAAAATTATAAGGTTAAATCTATTCATAGCCTTGAAGATTTATGATTTTTATGAAACACATTCTGTATTTTTTTCCTGCCTAAATTTACCTAAATAAGCCATTGACATAAAAGGCAATAATTTGGAAGTTTGTTTGAACTAATCTACTAATATACATTGTTCAAAATATAGATTAACATTGCGAAATGATTTGAAATTCTTTATTAGAATTTTCTAAGTGAGAAGGAGGTTGTAGGTAGAAAAATAAAGTATTTTCACTTTGGGGCAACTGAAAGATGGCACTAAACTTTTTTTTTCTCTTTGATTATTACTATTTTTTTTGAGAAATTGCTGTTACATAAAACCAAAAACCGGAAAAATCACTTTTCCAGTGAACTACTTTTGCAAGCAGCTCTTTGTATTTCTCCCTTATCGAGTAAGCATCTGAACTGGGAAGGGAAAGAGCCTGTGATTGGTATATTTAAGGCAGATGATTTCCTAAGGATATGCCAAGTTCTTCCGGTTTACCCTGAGTAAATCCTGTGTATCTTTTAGAACATTGATTCATCCTAAACTTCAGTGAAGGTTACTTCTATGAAAATGAGCAATTGGAAAATGACATGTTACTTTGTATGCAAAATATCTTTCTTTGAAGAAAGTATTTCCTAGACCTGACAGATAAGTCCTGCGCCCTGTTCCTACCCCTGTCCTCTGGCTTTACGATATCCTTCTCATTTGAGATGACAGGCAGGCAATCTCTTGGAAGAAATGTGACAAGCACTGTCTATAATACAAATTCCTTGTGTGATAGAATTTCTCATAATTGATGACTATGAAGAGAAGTGATAAATCAACATTACCAGGTAAAATTAAATAAGTACATGGGAATTTATGTTATAGTGGCTTCAGATGTATAAACATCTATTTAAAATTAACATTCAAAAGAGTCTCCACTTTTTTATGTTCTCTTAAAAGTGCACACAGTTAAATTATAATCAGCAAAATACACCCTCACAAACTTTGTTTCAAAAGGTTTGGGGTCAGAAACCTGAACTCTGAGTCCTGCTATCATTTGCTTTGTGCCAACCTGCTTAGGGACCTTCACCTTTCTGGCCTTCAGAAGCCTCATCTGTAAAGAACAGGGGTTAATTTATTCTTCTGGGTCTCTCAGCACTAACTTGGTGTGATTGTTTCCTTTTGCCTTTTCTCACATCTCATAGAAATGAGTCCATTTTTATACTCCACAGTTTTGCATTCTGATCTGACTCTTCTTAAGTTCTCTGCCATTTCACATGTCTGGAAAAAGTTAATATGAATTAGTGATCTGATCTTTATTATCTTGTCCCAGTTCTCATCCTCAGAAGCAAAGTATAGATTGTTGGAATGGTTGGGATCAAGAAGCCCTGGATAATACCACTGAGTGTATGATTATGTATTCCATGAAGTTACTGGTGACCGGTATCAGAGAGATCGGGCCTTCTCTCTTTCGGAGTCATTGATGCTACTACACAGGCCCAGAGATACATGACTCCTTCCTTGCAAGTGAAGCATCAAGGAACGCAAGACTTCCTTTGAAGTTAGGAGCTGATTGTCACTCTTGGTGCTTTGATTGTAAAAGCAGTTTGTGAACACAGTAACAGCTCATCTGCAAGAAAAGGGCAAGAAAGCTCTTTTATGTCTATAAGTCCAATTGACTCTTGTGTTGCTATTTTTAGGGAGTATTTGCAAGCATTCTCCATTCTCAACCTCAGCTGGAGCCAGAACTCCAGTGGTATAGCTTGGAACTTCGGAGAGTGCTTTTTTGGTGGGGATGGGGGGAGAGTAAAGGGTGAGGATTGGGATTTGGAAAGTGATCGAGGCATACCACCTTACAGGACCAAACCAAAATGTTACTTTATTGTTATACTGTATGTCTAACCATCAACTGAAAATCCGTCTCAATGGTCAAGCTAGGAAACACAACTACCAGTATTTTTTGATGTGAGATTCAGGTAGCAAAATTATAATTTTGCAAGGTAAATAATATTGATAATGAAGCATTTTAAGTTTTTGATGGCTGCTGTGTGAACTTTTACTGAATCATGGTAACAAACTTGCAAAGACTCTTTAGTTCTTGAACTCTGTAGTAACTCGATACTGATAGCTCTGAATTGCTACCATGTTCAAGAGTCGTGCTAATCTTTGATGCTTTTCTACAAAAAGAAAAAAAAAATGGAATTGAGAATCAAGAAAGGATTTGTTTTACTCACTTTCTATCAGGAATATCTGTGGCTGTTTGCTAAGATTTGAGAATAGGGGATAGTTCTGAACCACAAGTTACCAGTGTTGCACAATATGGAGAAAAGAATCTCCAAATATTAGCTAGACATAAGTAGGCTATGTCTTTGAGGAGTGGAGTGGTCAAAAGTTTTATGATTAGGGATTTAGAATTTGAACAGTCTCTAACGGAACATGAAAAATCTTTAAAAGCTAGTATACTTTAAAATTCATTGAGTTATAATAACAGTTGCTGGATATGGAGGAAGGACATCGGAAGACTTTAGAAATAACAACTCAGTGTAAAGGAAATACAGTAGTTTTGGCATGCTGGATTTAAAGCAGAGCGCTAAGTGCACTAGCAAAAACTCAATACTTGTACCTGAAAGATGACAGATGTATCAACATTGAAATAGGAATTTGCATTTCTTACATAGAGTAAAATAACTTATTTTTGTATTTTAAATAATGGCAAAAGACTGAAGGGATTAGAGGTGAGTAGAAAATCAAAAATTGTACTCGTAATGTATGTATAAGATTAAAATTTTTAATTTTTAAAAGATTACAACCTAATTTTGCAAATTCCATAGACTTCGTAAATGAAACAGTACCATGGAAAAAATGTCTTACTGAGACTGCAAATATTACTATGTAGAATTAAGTTGGATGCTAAACTTACGACTTTAGACAATGCACATAAAGCTGTAGGATAAAAAAGACCTTTTGTAGATAAAATATTTAATAAAAAATTATAGCACCCAATGATTCTCAAATTGTATGATATGTTTTGCAAAGAATAGAAAAGGGGAAGATTTTCAGGTAATAATCTGAACAATGATAATATTTAATATTTATTGAGTGATCACATTATGCTAGGCCCTCATAAGTACTTTACATTAAATTTATTATTTTATCCTTCTGATAACCTTATAAGATAGGTACAGCTATTATTTTACAGCCTCACATAGGCTTAGGAAGATTAAATAACTTGTTCAAGGTCACCTAGACCATTGAGTGTTGGAGCAGGCCTGATGCAAGCACCCAGCAATACTGTATAATTCCTATTCACTTGTAATTTTGCTTTTAACATGATTGCTGAGAGCCCTATTCATAGCTCAAAATAGGCATCTTAAATATATAAATAATTTAAAATAAACATAAGGTTCGTACCTATAATATATTAATAATTCAGACTGGAAATCTCAAATTATTCTAGCCAAATTCTATCTAAAATCTTGATGTGTTAATCTTGATAATTTTTGATACCTTTTGAACTTCAATACCTGTCAGAAAACCAAATTACATCTGATGTAAAATGTAACCTAAAAACTAAAATAAAATGTAACCTACCTGTTTCCTATACATAGATATTTACATTCCTTAATAGTTATATAAACTTTTTTTGAGAAAGGGCCTTTCTCTGTAATACAGATTGGTTCTGAACTCCCTATGTGACCCAGGCTATCCTCAAACTCATAACAATTCTTCTGAAGTGCTGGAATTATAGGCTTATGTGACCACACTCAGCTGTATATAAACTTTTATTCCGGTGCAACTCAGAAATAAGTGGAAAGTTAATAGAGTTTGTAAGTGATGGATTTTATGAGAGGCAAAATAAACAACTCACCCATAAGACAGTATGAATTGAGTCTTGTGAGGTTAAATATAGTAAATTAGAGTTAAAGACTTTGAAAGTTATAGGATCCAGTGGAAATAATTGTCACTTAAACAAGTGCTTAGTCATTCTCCTGTGTCAAATCAGGGGTAAATTTATTGATGCTAACATTTCTAAATTTGACAAGGTCCAGTTTGCTCTTCCCATTAAAAGAGGTGTATTTTTGTGTATAAAACGATTCTACTGGAGAGATGCTCCCTTGCCTTACAGCCAAGGAAAAGAAGCCGAGACACCAAAAGTCATTGTATTGCAATAGGTCTTGCTTGTGAAATGAATTCTACTTCTCTTTCATAGCTCATAATGTTACCGCAAAGTAATTATCTAAGAGAGATTTTTTTCTCTTACAAAATATGGACCAAGAAATAATTGAACCCTTTTGCAATATATACACAGCAAGTGATCATAGTGGTAAACCCTGTTGACACCGAGTATTTGGGAGTCATTAAAATTGTGTTGTTATTAGTTCCAAAGTTTTTTTGAACTAAATAAATTTTTCTATACATGGAAAATAAAGAGTTCTATTTTCTTAATAAGGAGCTTCAAAAAGAAACATTTCAATTTATCAAGGAAGATCATAGGCACCTAAAAACATATATTTAAATCACTTGCTGCTGGACACGTTAGCTAGGATAGATTTTGAAAACATAACAGAAAAAAACAAATAAATAAAGGGAAGCACCTGTTTGCTTTCACTGGGGAGTACCCTGCCCTAGTTAGATACACAGCTCTGTGATTTCATGTTCCAACTCGGAAGCTTCAAAGCTTCTGAGAAAACTGAATTTGAAGTATTTGCAAAATAATTCATCAGGGCTGTATTTTGGATAGAATCTAATATACCCCAAATCATCTTACAGTAAATTATGAAAATGCTTAATTTTTAAATTAAAAATATTGGTGTTTAGAAAGAGTGATTCTGCAAGAGCTTATTTTGCTATATAGACTTGCAGTTCTTTATCGTGGAAAAAAATATAAATGCAAACTGGCCTGTAATGCCAATTTATTTCTTCATCTGTCACCAACTTGAGTACTTATCCATTCTGAATTCAAAATCAAATGCTTTGAATGCAGCTTATGAGCCTCTTTGTTTTGGGGAGGGAAAGAACCACTAAGGCAAACTGAAGAGAAAGAGGAGATAATAGGGCTTGGAAGCAACCTCGTGGCAAAGAGGAGCAAGAGCAGTGGAATAATTTAATTGCTCATCAGCTAATTATACGGTATTATAATGTTAATGTGTCTTCATCATGACAATGTAATAGGTATAGATTGAAGCATACGAAAAAGAAAGTGTGGATGCAGTAATTATAAGTAAGAGTGGAGCTGTTAGAGTAATTATAACGCTTCATCGGGTAATTAACGTATTGTTCAACTTGAGATGGAGAACAAAGAGTGAAAAAGTTAAATATTGAAGGACATGCCTTTGACACTCCAGAGATGTCTTTGAGCTTTTGCAGAGAATAGAATATTCTATATTGATACTGTTATTTTCTGGCTCCCCTTTTCATAATTTATTATTTTTCAGTCACATATGCTATAAAAGAACACCGTAATTTGAGTATGAGTTGCTAGTGGCAGTTGCAATTTTTATGGAATCTGATCCACGCTGCTGGTCTTTCTTTTCCTGTTTTGCCTCATTTTGTATTCTTTGGGTCATGAAGTGAGCTGAGATCTTTGAAAGGAAGCTAGCTCAAAATGCAATAGTGTACGTGAACAACTCTGTAAACTAGAGATAATGCTAATTATTCTTTAGCACACCTGAGCAGTTCTTCCTGAGAGAGATTAAGTAGGATCCCTTTGATTTTAATACCCATTGAAAACTTGATTTTCTTTAATTTAGAAATGCCTGTTTACTGTAAAGCCCTCTGTATAGAGGATGTACAGCACAAGAACAAATCCATCAACAACTAAACAACTAAAGGCTGTCCAGTAGAAGTCAGCTGCTCTGATGACATTTAACAGGTTATTTATTTATTTATTTATTTATTGAGGCAGGGTCTCACTCTGCAGCCCAGTCTGGTCCTGACCTCACGATGAAGCCCAGTCTGGCCTCACTGCAATCATCTTGGCTCAGTCCTGCCCCCCACCCCCACCCCAAGTGTGGACATTAGAGGCATACACCACCACACAGGGCTTAGATGGCGCTAGAGAATTGAACACAGTGGCTGACCTAGCACTACTGAGCCATTCCCCCAGTCCTGAGGTGTTTTTTTTTTTTTTCCAATAGCACATCTGCCTGGTACCCTGGTTTAAACATTTGCCATATACTAACCACCATCAGTTTGCACTTTCTCTTGTTAGCTACCCATTCCACGGGTGGAAAGAGCCTCTTGGGTAATGAGGGTAATTTATTTGTGCAGGATCACATATCTCCTAGTGGTGGGACTGGGATTTGAACCAGGAGGTTTGTATGACTCTACTTTCCCTGTTGCAGGGAGCTGAATAGTAATGGGTAAGTAGGGTCTGAGTAGAGAGCATTCTGGAAAGCGGAAAGTATGCAAGGGTGAAGATGGAAAAACAGAGGGTTCAGCTGGCCGGGGTGAATGTTGTCGACAACAAATCTAAGGGGAAAACACTGTAATTTGGACTAGGGTCGCAAACAACAAGAAGGGCAAAACTAGAAATTCAAGAGAAGCTTACTAATTATATTAATCAAAGTGTATGTATCTCCTAAAAGCCTGTGATTGACCCATACATACTAATACAAAGTTGAATGTTAGACAGCCAGTAGGGGAATTAGAAACAGTGATGCCTTACTGTTTTAAATGGTTTTCAAATATACAAATGGGGTAGATTTCCTGAAACTACATTCCCTGAAGAAGTTGTGTTTTATTTTCAGAAGGCCAGTTGCAAAGTAAACAATATTAGCTGTACATATGTGCATAACTTTGAGAGGACTGAGCTTTTATAAAATTCTTATGTTTCAACCATTGCCATTTGCCTGTGAAAAGGCTGCAATTTTCTGAAGCTGAGCTAAAATGAATCTTTCCTCTTTTAAGTTGTGAATTTCAGTGAATTTTTTCTAGATATCAGTAACTGAGACTTGGGGAAAGTAAACGGTATAACCCAATAAAGTATGCAAGTAATTGCTTTCTTAAAAATCAGTGGATGCTGGGGGTGGGGATTCCAATACTAGCTTTTCAAATATTGGTGTGTGCAAAAATTAAACTTCTACATAAAGTGATTAAAATGCACTTTGAAGGAAGTTCATTATAGGAAAATGTTAATGATATAGGTCAGAGATCCCTGCCTCCAGGCTGCAGACTGAGTGTCATCTGACTTTGCAAGGACCCCTTTGCCAAGACCGAGGAGCAGTGAGGGGAAGGAGGGCCTATCAGAGCTCCGCCTCCTCTCAGTGAGGTCCCACTAGGATCTAATGTCACTGCTGATCTGACAGTTCCCATAGCATGTGCATCTTCTTTCTCCCTGTTCCGCTCCCGCTGCTGCTGACCATCTCCAAGTTCTCCTCCAGCCCCCGACTGCATAACCAATGCTCCCCATCATCATTCCTCCTTGGGAGAATGGTCTTCAAGTTATAAGGATCCGTGGTGTCAAAAAGTTTGGGAACCACTGATCTAGCTAGTTCTGGTAAAACATGAAACACTCATTTTAAACATTTCTTTCTAAAGTTCAAATACTCTGTAACTGACAGGTACTTTGAGGGTGTTACTTTCTTATTTTAATGATTTACTCAAAGTGAGCATAGAAAAAATAAACTGATGTAAATTGCACAAACTACACTCTTGCCCTGTTTTGACAGCATAATTCTTGTAGAGGTGAAAAGTGGTCAGGCATATTTTATTAACAAACATGCGGTTTTAAACAGTCAGAAGGCTCGAATGAAATGATGTGGATTCCTTCTTTAGGGAGAATTGTGTGTGGCATTTCTATTACAGAAGGAATAGGGGCTTTGGGGCCAGAACAACCTCATGTTCTGACTCTGTTAACCTCTCTTAACCTTATTTCCCTATTGTGAAAAGAGATTATAATCATTCCTATGTTGCAGGGTTTTGGGGAAATTAAAAATGCCTATAAAATGATTATCACAGAATCTGGCACATGATAATTGTTCAGTTAAAGCTGGCGGTGATTATTGCTATTCAGCACAAAAGAGTTACTGAACAATGCTAACTGCTATTGAATAAGGAGTTCTTAAAAGTTTAAAACAAATCCATGAAATTATGTTGTGACTTTCTTTTCAAGTATTAATTATAGTTGTCTTTCGTCTGCAACTAAAGGGGTTCTAAGCATTGCAGAAGCAAAATGTCGTCATGTTAAGTATCTTTTCCTCAAAGTCCCTTCTAAAAGGTGGACAATTATAGTTGACAGAGGTTAGTTCACTGATGTAAGAAGAAGACTAATACTATTTCTAGCTTTTCAAAAAAGGTTTTATAATTAAAGGCTTATGAGTATAAAGTATATGATCATTATTCTCCAGAAACCTAATCTACATAAAATTTATATGTATCTGTGTCCATAAAAAACAACTTATACAGCATCTATAATTGCTTGTTTCTTTATCTCACAAATGTCTGTTGAGCACCCACTAATTTTCTTTTGAAAGTTTTGGGAGTTAATGTGGATTGCCTCGGTTTTCCTCTGCTACACTGAATTACAACTGAATATCATAAAGAGCACCAATTACTTTTTTACAGTTTCCCGAAACTACATAACACCTGGACGATATTAAATGCTTAATATATATTCACTACATATATGAGCTAGGGAGCGAGAGAATGAGCTATTTTTTTTTTTCCCTTTGGGAGAGATTTTGGTGAAGAAGAGTTTTGATCACTCAAATTCATTATGATTTATAAACCACCAATTTGACACTGACTTTCTTTTCTAAACAAATATGTATTATAATAATTAACAGAACACTTTTTCATGTTTGTGTATATATTATATTTAGTTTTTCTTCATTTCCCCAGGTCATTTCCTGGGGTAAATGCACCATAATAATTTCTAGTGATTTAAGAAAAAAGATGAGTTTTGTATTTTTCATTTCATTTTATTTTATTTTAATTATTTTTTAACACAGGGTCTTTCTCTGTAGTTCAAGCTGGCGTCAAACACACAAGGATATTACTGTCTCAGCCTTCTGAAAATTGAGATTATAGGCATGTACCATCATACCCTGTTTATGTGGTACTCAGGAATCAAACCCAGGCCCTAGGCTTGCTAGGCAAGTGCTGTAAGTGCTGAGTTATACCTCTTTGTGGTTAAGATG
Source organism: Ctenodactylus gundi (assembly GCA_004027205.1). NCBI lineage: Eukaryota > Metazoa > Chordata > Mammalia > Rodentia > Ctenodactylidae > Ctenodactylus > Ctenodactylus gundi. The sequence goes on from PVKB01003736.1 coordinate 58,467, forward strand.
GATTTTGATCATTTTAATGACCCCCAAGAAGTTTAAAAGCATCATTTGCTTAAGTAATTGATACCAGAAGACATTTTTACATGGTCTCATTTTGTTTTTCATCAGTCCAGCACTTAATTGAGCAATGCAATCACAAATACAACAGAATTGACTTTCTAAATCAATTTAACTCTGTTTTTTACTACATTGAATGTGGAAGAAACCTCACAGATCCAATGACCAGAAACTCTTTTCCTTTTTGCTGTGTGAGGGAGGTAGGGAAGGACTCATGAGAAAACCGTGGTTCTTTTGAATGCCACCTTAAGTTCCTGCTTTTGGACCTTTACTCTGTTCCCTTTCGGCATGTGCGTTTCTTGACACCATGGAGACTTGGCAACAATTCAGTTGAACACCATAGTTAAAGATAAACAAAAAGAAAAACCGATCTTTTGCAAAAGCCTAAAGGCAGGATTGTACTTAACTACTGTTACAAACTGAGCTGGCTTGATAGCGTGGGTTGATCACCTCAGTATTCTGTAAGGATGAGACAGGAGGATCTTAAATTTGAACCTGGCCTAGGAAACTTAGTGACTTATCAAGACTCTGTTTTTAATCAAAATAAAATAGTGGGCTGGGGATATAGCTCAGTGTAAACACTGTAGGCTTGATCCCACTCCGTACATAAAGTGAAGGGGGCTACTTGGGGAGTGGGTGGAAGAAGGATACAGAGATGACTACTAAATGGAAAAATCACCAGTTTAATCAACCACAGGCTTTTTGTCATTAATGGGCACTAAGTTCTTGGCCAAGAGAAATTTGCGAGAGAGAGAGAGAGAGAGAGAGAGAGAGAGAGAGAGAGAGAGAGAGAGTACTGACATCAGCCTATATATGTTATATTCTGATTAATCAAGTGTATTGACCAAAGAATTATTTATTCAAAAATATTTTATCTAGTTTTGTCTTCTGTAAAAAAGGAAAAATAAACGCCAAACTATTTATTCAAAAATGAAAGATAATACCCCAAGATAATTAATTTTATGTTTATAAAAGGAAATAGAAAGGTGATGAATTATTTAAAAACATATATAAAGGGAGTATTTTCTATCAACTATTTAAATGCAAAGAAATATAATGGCTATTTTACAAAACTCTCTGAGATTTTAAGATTCATTCTCTGTGATGGAAGTAATTTAATCTGGATCTTGGAAAATAGTTGATCTTATTTCATAGTGCCTATCTAAACTTTATTGTTCAGTTAATAAATTTTTATCTACTTTAGAATTTCAAATGTCTATTTCTGCTCTATGTAATTTGCTCTGCTTTTCAGAAATGTTTCATTTTTTAAATTTTATTTTGTTTTCTTCCTCTGACTTGGAAAAGTTGACCATGCCCACCAAATCTGTCTGCATATAAGAAGCTCCTATCAAAACATAAATTCGTAATTGTCACCACGAGGCTGGTAATTTTTCACCAGATATTAAGGCTATGGCCTTTGTGTTTTTTTTTTTTTTTTTTTTTTTTTTTTTTTTTTTTTTTTTTTTTTTTTTTTTTTTTTTTTTTTTTTTTTTTTTTTTTTTGCTGGAAAATCCATTTTGCACACTTTCCCTACGGAATGTTCTTGGCAGTAACATAACATTAGTTGCATAGTTAAGTACTATTCACAGAGTTTGGGACACGTTGATAATTCCTTCATGCATGCTACCAAAATGTAAGTTTGGCTGTGCTTGGCAAGGCTGGCCTTTCGCAGCACCCTCCACGCCTTGCCCGTGCGCTGCTTTCCTCAGGCCAGGCCTCCCTTCTCTTCATTCTTTTTTCCCTATGGACTGCCAGGCTTGCACTTGCAGGGCTATGTTATTTGTAGGACTTGGAACAGGAAGAAAGAGAAGGGTGGAATGTATATATATTCTGACATCATAAAGGAGGTGGAGACTGATGTCATCTGGAAACATTACAAAAGCCTTTGCAGGGTGATGGAGCCTGAGCTGTGCATTTTGCAGGGGATGGGGACTTCTTGAGAATGGGTGGAGGAAGGACATGGAGAGAGACTAAGCCATGGAAAATCACAGGAATTCCAACCAGCTATCACTTTTTTTGTCATCAATACATACTATGTCCTTGGCAGGAAGGAATCAGAGGAAACCTGTTCAGGAACACAATCGTTATGCTAAGGATCAAATACTTAATTTAGTGGAATTAGAGAGTCATTTTCCGTTTAGATTAAGAGATTGACATGATTGGATTTGATTTTCAACAGCTGTTTAAAGAGGAAAATCTAATTAATTTCTATTGTTTATTATTGGACTATTAGTCTTTGAACAAACATTTGTTAATGCCTTTAAATTACCTAACTTTTTAAATGTTTGTCAACAGAAAATATTGGGTAAAAAGGTTACAATAAGGTAATTCTTATGATGTCACCACCTAAGCATATTGACCCAAATCTGAATTCTGAAAAATAAGAAAATTCAGATGTTCAAAGAAAACTATTCTTTTATCTTAGTCTGTTTACACCAGGCTTTATTGATTTCTACAAATCAAATGAGAGAAAAATTAATAGGACATGCCCAAGCCATTGTGTTTATGGTATTCCAGGTATGATTATTAAGATAAATAAGCTCTCACATCTGACTGTATTGATAAAAATCTGTTTGTTAAATTAAAGCACCCCTCCACTTTTTATTAACCTTTATACTCAAAAGGACTTAATTTACTTTTAAATTTCTATGCTCCTGTTATTTACTCCTTGCTTAGTAACTGTCATTCTGTGGCATAAGTAAGTTACCCTCTACTGCTCACCTTAGCTCTCCGTCTCCAGTCAGGTGACAAGGATAACCTACAAGGCATCAGGTGGCTGTAAACCACAACTGCCTTGCTTTTTGGATGTCTGGTATGATAAGAAAAGGGGAACAGACATCAGAATAGTAGCTCATAAAGTCATATTGACTTAGTGGATTTTTTTTCTGTATGTTTTGTTTACTAAAATAGGGTAATACTCCAAAATGGGCCTAATTGTCAGCCTTGCTGCTGAAACACTGTAAAGTAGAAAAACAGAATAAAAAGCAATGTAAGAAAAGGCAGGGGAAATGCCTGATTTGGAAATCTCACTGGAGAGGCATGTATGAATAAGAAAGAGAGATTGGTGAGTCAACCCAAAGGGTAATTATCTTTATTAATATACAACCAGCGGGGAGGGTGCCAGCTTCACACTAGGTCAGTAACTTGTTTGCGTGTAACCCCTACTGCTTTAGAATCTTCACAATCTCATTTGGTATTAATATCCCAATTTTGCACATGAATAAACTGAAGCTGAGAAATGTTAAATAATTTACCAAAGATCAAATACCCAATAAGTGGCAGAGCTGGTATTAAATTAAACTGAGTTCTTTCTGACCTTAAAGCCTGTATTTTTAGCTACTGTCTACTATGGATTCCATGTGACTATTTGAGTTCTTTCCGTTGGAAATGATGATACTTGGATATTCATAATCTACCTCATTTCCTTGACCAAAATTAGAGTAATGCAATTTGTTACTAACATCTAGTTAACTTATAAACTTTAAGAATATATTTTACAAATAACTATTTTTGTATGCATTTACATGTAAATCTTAGGCAAAATTTGTGTTTTTAATATTTTAATAAGAAGGCTCTTAAAATACATCAAAAGTTTTGTTCTTAATAGCTTTGTAATAATTTTACTTCTCTGACATATTGTTTTGGTTGCCTTGCTATATTTAACAAATTGTTATTAAATTGTACTAATGACTAGTGACCTACACAACTTCTCTTTTAAATCCCTTGGGTCTTCCATTGTCTTCCTTAGAGAAGTTATCTTGATATCACTAATTTACTTTTTTAATTATCCATCTAAAATGTGAAAAGAATAAATAAGAACTCTGGGAGTAGAAATCAAACCCTTGTAAGAGTAAAGTAAACTGAAATTTTTTTCTATTATGACGAACACCATTTTAATTTAGATTTTAAGCTGTGATAGTAAAGACTAGCGAACAGATTTTGTTTTATGCAATATCTTTTCTCAGTTTATCACCTCTCAAATTGAAGAGGAATGCTCCTTCTTGCTCTGAGTTTATTATTATTATTTAGATCTGTCTTTCTTCATTTTAATCCTCCTTTGCCTTGTTTCACTTAAAAATAACAACAAAAACCAAAATGTCTTCTAGACTTAATACATTTTCAGTACCAAAGGATTATATCTTTCTGGCATTGATTTTTAGGGCACCTCTAAGGCCAAAAAAAAAAAAAAAAAAGTTATCTCCATGTAGAAATGTGTTGGGATTAGGGTAATAGCATTTCCACATCCCAGTTACATGCGATGCGACAAGAACTTTGTTATCCATATTTTATTTTGAATAAAGCAAATGTGTTTTTTTCCTATAAACTTTATTAAAATTATGTCTATATCTCAAATTTTCCCTCTGGCAGAATGTTGATGCTTAAACTTACAACAGCTGTAAAGATGCTGTAGCCTCTATTCATGTTTTTAAATATGAAACTGTATGAATCTATGAAATTTTTTAGCATCTAATACTAATTTCAGGCATATGTTCATATATTCTCAATTCTTATTAAAGCAGCTTTCTAAAAATGTTAGCTTAGTGTTACACCACTACTGAATGGATACAGTTTTATTTGCATTTTTAACATATCAAAATAAACAATCCCGGTGCTACAGATAGAGAAAAAATTCTCACTCTCTTGCAAGACCCAGTTATATCTACAAGCTCTTTTCAAAGTCTCAACAAATAAGGAATAAAATAATTTTTGTACATTAAAAATATTCATAACTTGGATTTAAAAATATCATAATTAGGGGTATCCATATATGGCATTTCTATATTGCTTTCTAAGTTCTTGAGTTTATTAGTTGGAAATTTAATTTGTGCTGATCAGCCTGGGGCAAAAGGAGTAGGAAATTAACTTGACACATACATTTGATGTTTTTTAGTATTTTTCAGTTTGCAGTAGAACCACAATGTGGCAACCCGGAATAAACACACAGATCTTCAGTGTCACTTCCAATTACCACATTACTGCAAATAGCTGTAAAGCACTAAACATCCAGCCGTGATTCATTATCTCCTTGGTTTTATCTAAGGAAGCATGCCTCAACAGTGCATATGAAATGGCGTGTTTAAAAATTCTGTGCTTTCATTAGGGGCCTGAGCCTTGATTTACATTCTATTTTCTAAAATGCTGTTTAGTATCATTCATATCCTCAGTAGCAGTATTAATATGCATGTTCTCATTCATGCTCAAAGAAGGCACCACAGTTAGCAAACTTGCTACCCTTGGGGTCCTCTCTCAAGTCTGACTCTGCTGCACTCACCAGGATATGTTGTTAGAGGAAGTAGATGGGGAAGTGGAGCAATTGCCATGGAAATTCTGTCATCACTTCTGTTTCTTCCTCTGAGTCTTTCCCATGATTGAATATTAAGTGTCAGAAAAGAATCTCCCTGAAACTTTTGATACATACATACAAAAATCATTTTTCCAAAGAGCAGTAACCTTAAAATTAGGTTCGTAAATGGGGTGGGTATAATTTTTTGTTAAAATTTAAACACTTATAAAAGTGTAATAATAATAATAATGGCATTAAATACCAATACTAGTTAAACAGGTATAAATCGAGACCATCCCTTTTACACCTGGAGATCGTATCATCCTCATGTCAACTACCCAACAACAGAATCATTTGATGTGATTGTTAAGAGATTTGGAGTTGAGGAACCTAATTTTTGAACCCATATCTCTATGTTTTTGCCTGGAAGTGTGCATTTAGAAAGCTTTCCAGATGATTGCTAAGTGCACTTTTATTGACAAACAGTCACAGCAAATACAATATGTAATAATGATCATTGTGTGCCAGACACGCTTCTAATTCTAATACATTTGCATCTTCTGATGCTTGCAGCCATTGCCACAGAGGGACGACGCACTCAGCTATGAAAAGGTACATATGGATCCTTGGAAACATTTGGGTGTCTGGTTGGAAAGTTTCCATTTTATCAACATGCAAGATATAACCATAATCCAGCAATTTGATGTTAGGAAGACGCTAACAGTTTGAGAGGCAAAGTTCTTTGTGAGGTGCGGACACATTAACTGGATCTTAAAATCAGAATTTGGTGGGCAAAGAATGAGACCAACTGGGCAAAATGAAGACAATCTTGGAATTATTTAAAAACTTCATATGTCAGAGAAAAATAAAATGTTTCACGTGGCAAGAGAGGACCTGGCAAAATTGTACAGGGCAATTACGACAGAATGTATGCTAGGATTAAATGTGAAAGAAATCGCAGATGCGTTTGGATGTACTTACTCTTCAATCCCTTTTCCCCTTTGTCTCAGTGAAGTGAATATGGTATGAAGAGAATTCTGTGGCAATGGGTTTAGTTTCAAACTGCCCATTCTGACCACTCTGGTCCTGTGAATTTTTTTTTTTTTTCAACTTGCTCCTTCTACAGCTAGCGCAGCCAGATAGCTATGCAAGCCAGAGAAAGAAGATTGACCTTGGTGAATTAATACTCAAGTTATTTTTTTGTATTGAGTGTGTAACTCTGAAATACATGTTCTGTAAAGGCCCACAGAGGGTTCTGGTGGGCTATAGCCCGCACAGCAACATGGGTGACATAAGATCTTTGTCATGCCTTTCTCCAGCTGCTTACATTTTCCCATTTCTCTCTTATTTCTTGAGTCGCCACATTAAAACTTGATTTGTGCTTGAATCTTGGATTCAGGGTTGGTTTATAGAAGAATTCAAACTAGATAACTTTTTTTAAAAACTCAGATCACTTACATTTTAGTTAGGTACATACTAACAAAAGAGTTGGCCACTAAAGATCACTTGAACCATGAAAAGTGAGGAAATTTATATTGCAGTAGGAACACAGGGAAGAATGGGAGAGAGAGGCTGCCAGAGAGGGGAGAAAGTGGTGACCAGCCCTTCAGAAGACTGCTGCAGGACGCTATTCGCAAAGGCCTGAGCAATTAGGGACGTAGAAAAGCCAGAACTATGAAGTGACTTTTGGAGAAGATTTGATAAAATGTCATGACAATTTAGAAAATGATGAGAAAATGGTAGGCGGCCACATAGCAACCTCAGCAGATAGTACACAGCTGTACCATCTATGGTCATAATGGAGTCTGTTCTCCATACAGGAACAGTAAGTGCTATTTATATACCATGTTCATAACCCAACCTTATTGGGCAGAGAAATTAAATTTAACAGCTGAATATAAGAGACATGGAGAAAGGTTTATAGAAACAGAATTGTTAAATTTTGTTCAAAGTTTTATCACATCATTTCTCATTTGGTACATAATAAATGCAAGGTATTATCCTGATCATTATATACATAAGTGAACTTAAATATTGAGGTCCATTGATGAAGCTTCAGAATTATGAATGTGGAATGAAAGTACTAGATTAGAAGCAATCTTTGGAAGACCGTATGGGGCATGAATGCAACTAAATAAAGTCTGCATTCTTGTCATTTCAAATCTCTAACCTAGATAAACAGTAAATTATAGAAAGCAAGATACCATCATGAATATTCAGAGTTTATCTCTTTGGACGTGCCGATTGCCTTGGGAAGTTCAACCCCCAATATGATTTTGAATTATTTAAAAATATTGCTCCTAAAAAATTCAGATGTAAAGCTCCTTATAATTTAGATGACCGAAGTTGTGTTTAGGTGCTGCCTAGTGCTTCTAGATATGTATGGAGAAGGCACCAGCACGACCCTACTCCTCAAATTCAGCTTCCCACCTTCTCTTTCCAATAAAAACTCATATTTAAACGCATGCTCTTTGTAGGTACGTCTACTTGTCTTCTTATACAATCACTTGTGGTCATAAAGGAAGTACAGAAAGTTGGAAGAACTTGAATATGATGCTCTCCTAAAGGCCAGGAAGTTCACCAAGGGAGATTAAGAGAACTGAATGGAACTGCTTTCTAGCTTTGCTTAATGCTTTCCTTACATGAAGCTTTTTAGTTTTAATAGACAGGAACTCTTAAGTAGTGGTAACCAACCCCTTGAAATCATGCAGCCCCCAACCAAAATTAAAGTCAACACATTTTTGGTATTTTTTTTAAACTGAAAATTCTTGTAACTCTTCTAACTCAGTTTCCGTTGCATCATTAATGAGAAAATTTGTGTTTCTGCAATTTGTAAGTTGGGTATTTTCTATAAAATATGAGAGAAAGACATGATAATTGGCTTTGTGCTATTAACCATTGCCAGAGGCAGAGATTTAAAAGAAGGTGAAACATAGTATGACAGTTTAATTTCTTTTCATATCATCAGTTGGAGGTTGTGGACATATTTTTGAAGAGTTCAACTCAGCCGCTTCCTCAGTTCAAGGAGGTTTGGGAATTAAAGAATTCAGAGGAACCAAACTTGTCAGACCCCTGGTGTGTCACAAGATTATACTTTCCCATGGATGTGACAGGACTTTACAGAAAACACAGAACTTAAAGATGAAAAGGAAATCAGGGACACTGTTGAAGAGATGAAGGAAGTGCTGCTGTTCTGGCATGGATTCTGGGGCTGTCCTCTTCCTCTGCCAGATGCTAAGCAGCGGCTTGCCACTTGCTTCATTTCCTCTTTCTCCATCTTCACCTGGACTTTCCCGTGTTCCACGCAGTCACAGGCTTTAATTGTACCCTAGATTCTTCTGCCTGCTCTCAGAATCTTATCTTCAAGATGTTTCAAGGTTTTTGGAGGCTTCAGGTCAGTTCACATGACTTAAAAAGACATGCCTTAAAAATTCAAATAGAGAGCACCCAAACTAAAAAGTGGAGTTTGTAACAAAAAAATGCAGAGAATTGAGGTGTCCCACTTACTCCTTATTCTTTGTTTCAAACGAAAAAAAAAAAAAAAAACAAGCAAACAACAACAACAACAAAAAAAAAAAACCAAAAAAAACTCCAGATCTCTTGTTATGGTTTGGATCTGGAATGTCCCCCACAGGCCTCACGTGTTTGGATGCGGTGGGATACCTGTAGAACCCTTTGCTGTTTGGAGTTGGCATTGAGTGGAAAGGGCAAACCCTCCGGGCTTGACCTGGAGGAATTGTGTCAACTTGCTGACCTTGGAAAACACTCAGGGCAGAGCTGCTGATGTGCGGGACAGAAAAGGAAAGAGAGGCAACCACCTGGGCGCGGGACCCAAACGGCAGCTTTAACTCAATAAATGAAGAAAGAATAAACACTGTCACGGCTTTTCCTGAGAATACCGCAGCCTTAATATTAAAGTCTAGATGTTGTCTCGTTCCTCAGTCATGTTGCTTCCTGTCTGCCATGCTAAGAACAGCTTTTCTCCGACTACACCTCTACAGTGTGCCTCCCCTGTTGCCTGCCAACATAAACGGGCCCTGTGAGGCCTTCTGAAACTGAGCTAAAAGTAAATCTTTCCTCCATTAAGAAATGGATGATGTGTATACTGTCCCAGCAATAAATAAGTAGCAAAGGCACCCTGTTTATTCACCTTCTCAGTCTTCTTACTGATTTATAAAATTGATTATGATGGATGATATGATGGCCTATTCTTTTGTGTTTGCATAGAAAAAAATCTGAATTTTGGGATCACTCTTGTATATACTGAAAAATCTGTAAGTGAAAATCTAAAAGCCAAAACCTTCTAATTTCTATGACAAGTTAAAAAATAATTTTATGCATGCGTCTGTGGTTATTTGATCTTGTTTTTCAACACTAAAAAATTCTAACATACCTTTTTGCATGCTAGTCTATTTCATCATATCATGTAAAACCTTTCAGCAGTGTTTCTCATGATTAGATTTAATGAGAATTTACAATATGTTTGTATGCATTTATCTTTATTGCTATTTATAATTACCCTCAGTTTATGAATGAGTAAACTGAGGCTCTGAATTTAAATAGTGCAGATGGTACCATATATTAAAAGATGAATAAAATGATATAACATTCATGCTGCCTGTATTCTCTTGATGTGAGTTAAATGAGATACTGCTGTCTGATTAGGTGATTTATAGTTACAGATGCTTATAACTATTAATAATATGAATTCTGGACAATAAATATACTATAAAATACTGTGTTAATTTTAATTCAATATAAATTTTCTGATTTAATCAATAAAACTTTTACTCTGTTGGGAAATTTATTTTCTAAAACAGTAGGAAGCCATACGTATTACTCACTTTCCCATTACTGTGATAAAAATTAAACTCAGTACAGAAGGGCTGTGAGGTAGGTGTGTTTCCCAAAAAGTGGGTACAGTGTGGGCTGATTGCAAGGCAGAAATGGCATGGTAGAGGGACGTGGGGAGAAAAGCATTCCAACCCCTGACTTTGAGGCAGTATGGAGGAGAGGAGCCAGAGGAAAGAATGGGTAGTGCCCCCAGGAACTCTGCTTCTCTGGTCAGGCCTCACCTCCAGTGAGCACACTCAGTAGTAAACTCTGCAGTGGGCTAACTCACTGATGTGTGTAGTGCCCCAAGGATTGAGTCAGCTTCCACAGGTCACCTCTAAATACAAAGATTTTGGGGAGCGTTTTAGGTCTAAATGTAGGAATCTTCCACTGGTACCCATATATCTCTTGTCCATCTCCTTATGCAAAATACATTCATTTAATCTCTGAGTGACACCAGTGTCGTAACAGTCTACCAGCGTTATTGAAAAATCAGCCAAAAAGTCTCCTTAGCTAAAACGAAAAACAAAAGTTAAATAATTACAGTATCAAGGAGGAATAAGAGGGTAGAAAAGAATCAACCAAAGAAACAAAAGCCACCAGGTCAAACATTCAATCTTATATCCATGTCTAACATTCACGACAGATTGGGGTGAGATGCTTGTTCCCAAAATCTCAGCCAGCCCTGTTGCTGTTGCCTCTTTAGTTGCAACTCCTGGGTTTTCTTTCGGGCTGGCTCTGCTCCCACTGCCTGCAGTGTGCCTTAGCAGAAGTGCCATGTCACTGGCTTCCTGGGGTCTGACTTCCTGGAGTCTCTGCACTTTTGGCCTTATTCTCACTGATCATGCATTACCATCTCAGAAGCACCCTGCTTGGCCCCGCAGGGCTTCTTTTCTAATCTAGACGGGAGCATCTGTAACCCTACAACTCTTGTATTCTGCACACCAGGAAAAAACAGTACTATGTGGGTGACGCCAAGGTCTGCTGCCAGATCAAACAATGACCAGGTCCTCTGGATCCCCAGCTATAGTGGCCCCTGAGCATCTGGGTAGTTGAACTCAAAACAAAGACTTCCTTGAAAAGCATTGAATGGTCAGGGTACCCTAGGGTTTCCTTCTCAAAGCATGGCCTTTTATATCCTTGGGCCTTCAATGAATAAGGTCTAGCCATTTCTTTGAGGTGCCCTCAAATAATTTTTTTTTCTACAGACATGACGCAAATTACCTTTGTGTGTGTGTGTGGTACCAGTATCTTTAACATCCTCAACTACTTTTAATCCAAACTTACACATGATCTCAGGTGGGCAACAGTTTAATTTTTCTTTTCTTTCTTCTTTTTCTTTTTTTGTTTTGTTCTGCCTTTGAACCCTAGTTCTCACCATAAGGCACCCAGAAGTATTCATACGATAGCCTGAAAGTTGACCTGTCTAAGAATGTCTTGTATCACATTAATTACTACAGAATCCTAAATCTCAGTCTTCTGCGAAGTCTTAGGGCATTGGAAAAATTTTAAAAAGTTCTTTTCCAAAATGTAACTGGCATCATGTCTAGCTCTGTTTCGAATAGAAACAGTGTTCCTAACTGACAGCTCATGAACTTGGCCTTTGCTTACTGAATTCCTATCACCATTCTGGTCTTCTTAACTCCAACTAGAATCACTCGTCAAGCTCTGTTTTACAACATCCTTGAACTTGTCAATCTGACATCTTGAAACCTTTTCAAACTCTCCCCATAAACCAGTTTCATAAAGTTATAAGCCACATGTGAGATATAGGAACAACGATGACCCCATTTCTAGTACCAATGTTCTGTATTTAGTCACTGTCCCATCACTAGAACTAAATATTTGATACCTCCAACTTAAACAAGAAGGAGTTTATTTAACTCACAATTTCCAGTAGGTTTAGTTTATGACTGATTAGTTCCAAGATGGCCTAGTAGAAGGGCAGGAGGAGGAGAGCTGTTAAACCCTTGGAAACCAGAAATCATAGAAAGGATAACATCCACCTTTCCAGGTCACACCCTCAGTGATCTGCCTCTTCTCATCAGGCCTCACCTGTGGACAGTGCCTTCATCTGTGAGTTCATTGGTGAGTTAATCCATCCCCATGATTCAGTCATCTTCCAAAAACTCTACCTGTGAGCACATGGGACTGTGGGAGACATTTTAGATCTAAACTCTAACAACTTGAAAATAGTTTTGTTTGTGTTTAGGCAGAGAAACAAGAGCAAAGCAGGAGTCATCACAAACACAGATGTAAAATTTTACTACAAAGCAACAATGATAAAAAAACAAACCAAACAAAACCAACCAACCAACCAAACAAAACCATGTTCCTGACACGAAAACAGACAGAAGGACCAGTTGAATGGAACTGAGGATACAGAGACGATCTGAGTACCCTCAGCTATCTGATCCTCCACACAGGGGCCAGAACCATTAAGCCTTTCACTGCAGAAAGCACTGTCTCTTTAAGAAACGACACTATTAAAACTGCACAAGTATGAATCTAGTCCCCTATTTTTACCCTGTGTTGAATTCAAATGAAAATGAGTCAAAAAAACTAGGTATAAAAACAGAAACATTGAATCTGCTTGCAGATAAAGTAGGTAAAATCTTAGAAGACATAGGGACAAAAAAGGACTTTATGAGAACTCCAATAACAAGAGTATATCAAACTAAGGAGCCTTTGCATGGCAATGGAAATAATCGAGAATGAAGAGAAAATTCATGTAATGGTAAAAATTTTTCACTAGCTACTCCTTGGATAGAGGATTAATAACTATAATAAAATATATAAAGGACTCAATTAAAGACCAGATTAAAACGTGGGCAATTGAAGCGAATAGACGCTTCCTATAAGAAGCAATATTAGTTAGTATACAGGGAAATTTGTACATGAAAAAATGTTCAGCGTCATTAACTATCAGTGAAATCCAAGTCAAAACAACAGAGAGATTTCAATTTATTCCAACAAGAATAATTATAATCAATAATGAAAAATGCTGGCAAAGAATTTGGGGGAAAAAGGACTGTTAGTGAAACTGTAAATTAGTACAACCAGTATAGAAACCAGTGTAAATATTCTTTAGAAAAAAATGAAAACAGGAAGCTCATTTGAGCCAGCTATACATCTTGTGGCATTGTTCTGAAAGAGCTAAAAGCATCATAGTACAGTTATGCATGTATTCCCATGTTTACAGAAGCGCAACTCCTCATAGTTAAATACTAGAAACAGCCCATATGTCTATTGACAGATGAACAGATGAAGACAATGTAATATATATACACAATGCAGTATTACATTGACATAAAAAGCTAAATATGTTGCATTTGTAAGAAAATGGGTACACTCTGAGACTGTAACACTTAGCAAAGTAATTTGGATACAGAAGTTTAAATACTGTATGTTTTCACTTAAATGAGAAATCCAGGGTATAAATTAGGAAAGAGCAAACTATGGAAGAGAAGATAGGAAATATAGGAAGAGGGACTTGTGGAGTGGAAAAGGGACTAGGGAGAAGGAGGGAAGTGGGAAAAAGATGCAAAAATGATATGTATGTATATTGATTTCCCGAGATGTGTATAATCAATATGCAAATGGATTTGTATTGCACACATATCCAAATAAAATATTTTTGAGAAGAAAAAAAATATTCTCCAAGAGACTTGCTAACGTGGCATGACTGCATTTAATTTAAACCATGTTTTATTTCTGTGAGGAGTTTATGCAAATATGTAATTTGAACAATATGAGAAATATTTTTCAACATTCTAAGGAGAGTAATATTTAGTTTTGAGAGACTCTACACAAATATTTAATATTTTCTACTTAAGATTTGATATATTTTAAATGCTTTGTTTTGAATAATTCACTATTTATATGTCTGCTAACCAACATGCATTTTTGAAATTCATTTTCCTGCTCCAGTATTCATTTTGAAAAATGAAAATTTGCACATCTGATAATTCAGTTGTCTCTCCACAGTTATAACGATTCAAGTGTTGATATAGAAGAAATTATGCTGTGTTTGTCTGAAAGATGACTATTTTGTATAGCATTTTACGTAAATATATTAAGACAAGTTTCAATATTAAACTTCACTTAGGAATTTAAGATGTTTGGAAAAACATGATATTTATTTTCACTCTGATATATTTGTCCTATTGACCCAATTCTTTCTTTTATTAAATAAAAATATATTGAATCTGTATTCAAATAGGATGTACATATTAATTATCCAAATAATTAATTTATTCAAGTACTGAAGATTGACCCCATTGCCTTCACATGCTAAGTTCATTTCCAGCCCATTATGTTTTATTTGTATTTTTTTTTGACACAAGATCTCCCTAAATATGAGTTGCCCAAGCTGGGTTCAACGTGACAATCCTCCTGCACCAGGCTCCCAAAGTGTTGATACAAGAGGCAGAACCATCACGCCTAACATATCAGTAATTTTGAAGATATTTTTAAATTTTTTGTTTGAATATTTTAGTAGCATATTTTTGTAAGAGGGCTATTTCTTGCTTTGGTTTACCTATTTTAATGTTTGTGTCATGTTATATATTTTACAAAACATGTGCACATCTGTTAGTTTTGATCCTCCTTGAAATTTTAAGAGAGAAGCAGGACAGCAGTCTTTCTCTTATAAATGTGAGAACAGCTTGAGGTTCAAAGATTAAATTTAAAAAAGTAGCAAGTTAACTGAACTTTATTTTTAGGGTGACTTCCATTAGAGTATAGCTTTAACTATGTTGTGAGAAAAAACAGTTTTCATAAATTTTGACTCATCCCATTGGAAAGGAGTCTTCTGAAGATGACCTAAGATTTATCCTGGGAAAGAGAGTCATTTAGACTGCTGACTAGTTATAATATGACCATTTTGTTTCTCAGTGAAACACTTAATACCTGACTCAATAAATTGAGCAGTTCTAGATAGGCTAATAATAGGGCTTATAATATAATTAATGCAACTGATTTAGAAATACAATGGAAGATTTCTGATTCCTGAATAAAAGAAAAGCCTTGCAGGCTCGTGTGAACTATTCACATCTTCTGTTGTCCTAATGGCAGGGCAGTCATCCTCAGTAGGAAGAGGGAACTTGAGGAGCAGCAGTTTTGAAAAAACAAATTTTCTTTTGGAAAAACTTTCTTCTACTCTGTGGAAGTGCTCCATAAACACACATACACACACACACACACACACACACACACACACACACACAAAGTAAAATGAATTAATTTCTTTTTGGATTTTATATTTTTTGACTCTTATACACAGAAATATATGTTTAAAAGTGTTTTTGTAAAACTAGGGTGGTTGTATATTAGGTGACTCTCACATCGCCTCTGTAGTACTGTAATCGCTGTGGCATTAAAAATTAATGAGTAGAAATTTCCATGTATAGAAGTTGATATGAACACCTTTCCCATTTCCCTTTATAACTCCAATTTGTTAATTAATAATTGACTATATACGTATATGCCTGAAACTATTATCACTTTGCTTTCTTTAAAATGTTATCATGTCTTCTCACAATGATATTTTCTATCATTATTTGTCAGGAATCTACTAAAGGACTACATTCAGCTTACATCCATGTTACTACTTTGCTTACAGTATTCTTTTAAAAAGCTGTCAGTACCCACTCCCCTTTTAATAGAGGAAACAGAAGGAGATTTTACAAATGTGTTTAATATCACACATCAGGTACAGAATGGCTTGGAATTTGACTCAGTGTTGTCCTGGAAATTACTGCTACAACTTGATAGTTCTATGTATTTTACTGTCTATATTACATTGAACTGCAACTGGATTCCTCATTTTTAGTGTCAGGACAGTTTCAGGATAAATCCTATCTGTCTGAATGCTTTACTCATTTCTCTTTCTCCTCTCTCTCTCTCTCTCTCTCTCTCTCTCTCTCTCTCTCTCTCTCTCTCTCTCTCTCTCTCTCTCTCTCTCTCTCTCTCTCTCTCTCTCTCTCTCTCTCTCTCTCTCTCTCTCTCTCTCTCTCTCTCTCTCTTTGAGACAGAGTTTAATTCAGGCCAGTTGTGAACTCACTAGGTAGCCCAGGCTGGCCTTGAACTCATTACAATCCTTATGCCTCAGTCTCCCGCGTACTGGAATTACAGGCTGGGATTTCAGTTTATGTGATGATGGGGAGCTGAACCTAATGCCTTGTGCTTTCTAGCCAAGTGCTTTAACAGCTGAGCTGTGTATCAGCCCTGGCTCATTTATCTTTTAATGTGATTGACTATATCCCTTGATCCATTTGCAGATTTTGGGCCAACTCATAAAAATAAAAGGTGAGTACGAAGTTATAGGTGTTATAAGGCTGTCAGTAAAAGAAATAGAGAAAAATGACTTTGGACATAGAAACAGAACCCTTTTGATAACAGTTCCTTTTGAATGTCAAAATCTCTTACAAGAAATTTGGATTCTAAGAAGTAAAAAGATCTAAGGAACAGCATGAGCCTCTCTCTGTTGTAGAACTTCTACGTGAACGCAATTAAAAACAGGACTATGTTTTGTGCCCATCATTAATGTTCTTACTTTTTAAAAGTATCATAAGTAAGGGAGACATTATTACAGTTATACTAAATATAAGACTAATAAAGATTATTGGTTTGGTATAGTTTGCAAAACCTTACAGTTGAGGAACTACAATTTACTTTGGAACTGCTAAGTAAAATAAGAAGGAACAAAGCCTTCTAAAAAAGAACTACAAATGAAACATGCAGCTGCTTTATTTCATACACCCAGCACTATTTTTATGGGGCTTATGATAATCATGTTCATGAAAAAGTACAAAACACATTCATAAAAAATGCTCTGTATCCATATATGTAATAGTAGACAGTTTGAGTTAACAATTAAGTCAGCTCATACCTGACATATCTTGGGATTTTGGTGTGTCTAGGAGATGAGAAAGAGAAGGAAAGAAATAGAACATAAAGCTATCTAAATAGAACTTTGGACATAAAGGACAAATGACAGCTACTTATGTGTAAAGGAAATCAAGTCTCTTACGATTCATTTTCATCAATTTTAGTTGATATGTTCCTATTTGAAAAGCCAGCAGCATTGTTGTGTATTTTGTATTTTACCCCCAGATAACATATTAGGAACATGAAAGTTATCATTTACTAAAATATTTGCAGAAGTGCTGTTTGAATGTGGTGAATGTATTTCTATATCAGAAAGATGGATTCATCAATTCATGGTAAAAATATATGAGGTCACAAAATAATACAGTGAATGTTTATCTTTTTAAAATTATTACAGTAAAGACATTGCCAAGGATTATGGGTTAAGTATATTTGAAGAAAAGATGAGTACTTGTGGTATTTTGACGGGGATTGATTGCAGTATGACTTTTACTGTAATATGCGTTTAAATGTCTCTGTATTTTTTATCACCTTCATTGATGTTTGAGGCAGTTTCTGTCAAAAACATGACAGTTTGTCCTCATCTACTCCACCTACTGGATCTGTCACTATTTGACTTCTGGCTCTTTTCCAAATATGATATGATCATAAAAGTATTTTTTTTTTTGAGACAGCATCTCACTGAATAGATCAGTCTAGTCTTGGACTCTCTATGTAGCCTAGGCTGGTTGAAAATTCATGGCAATCCTGCCTCAGCATGCCTAGGTGCTGGGATTACAGATGTGCTTCACCATGCCCAGTTTATATGATACTTGGAAATTGATCTCAGGGCCTTGTGCTAATTAAGCAAGCACTTTTACCTCTGTGCTATTCTTCCAGCCCTGAGATAAATGTTTCAAAACAATTGAGAATATTATCGCAGCCACTAAAGTGTAACCAGTGAACCTCAGGAACGAGAACCTCCAGAATTGTGTCAGAAATAAGTGTGTTGAAAGCAAGGGAAGTGCTTTGAGGTTGGTTAGTAACAATGTGTCTCTTACTGTAATAATTTTCTTTAAAAAAACTATTCACAATATTTTGGTCACACCTGGGGTAGAATATGTGCTCTCCTAGAAATCTGTGAATGCATTATGATTTTAGACCAAAAGAGCTAATAATGGAAAATACAAACTAAAACAGAAACTAAATTTTTGGAAATAATAGTATGGATGGATTCCTGAAAACTGAACAGTACAATGGCTTCGAATGGAAATGTGAAAGGGAAATTGTTGCTGATACTTATTACAAGTTTAAGGCAAATCTCAACAAAATAACTACCAGAGGTAGGATGTAGAAAACTATATCAGATGAAGCTGATAGCACTTAGGAAAGTGTTCTTGGCTTTAGTATGAGGAGACTATGCAATATCTACAAACCTCGGAGGGTTTAGGAATAGTCTGGGAGGTGACACTGGGGTAAAGAGCTCTGGGTTTACCTTATATAAGTAATTAGGTGGATTTATGTGTAGCTCTGTAGGTACAGATTTTCCTGTGGTTTAAAAATAGCTACATAGAAAAGCCTTAGGGAAATATTGTAAAGTGACAGAGGAGTCCCTGAAACTATTAATTAGGACAAGCGAGAACTTGATAATCCCAGAGTGTCATTTATTCACTTAGTAAACATTTTATTTTTAACACTGATGTACTGTTTCTTAGATTGTCTTGATGTGGTGGAATTATATTTTAGAGGGAGAAAGGCAGAGTTCACAATTGTTAAAAATTCCATCTTCTGTTGAACTTTGAGGGGATCCCAGTTCCAGTACAGTCAGAACTCCTTTGCTGCAATAAGAAACCACTTTGCCTCATCTCAGATGCTAAGCATGATCTTTAGATGTGTACATGCAATGTGGATGTTTTTCTGTGGTTAGATAGCAGATTTTGTGCTGTAAGGATCTACATAAAAATTGCCTTTATGTTTCTCAAAATTACATTTTCCAGAGTTGGTGAATATGGACATTATTACTTAGTTTTAAAATGTACGTTATGAATTATGCAATTAATTAAGTTGCCACCTTATCTTCTTTGCTGTGATTGCCAGGAGACTGGGCACTAAATACAGAAGCGGTTCATATCTGACCCCTTATATCCTTCTTTACTTTTCTTTTCCTTCCTGGTTTATGTTATCTTGCTGGTATTTGTTTTTGCATTTTTGTGGATAGTGATTTTGAAAAAAGGGAATTTTTAAATAAAAAAGTACATATGAAAAAATGAGGTTTGTTTCTCAAAAGAATTGGGAATTCTCATTATTATCATTTAGATTGTTGCCCAACAGGCTGACGTCATACATATGCCTAATGTTCATCAAAGGGCTTCGTATTTTCTAAGATCTCCTTTAAGAGAATTGCCTTATTTTTTTGAAGAAATCTGTTAGACTGGTTTCTTGGCTAGTCTGTATTCTGCCTCCAGGACATAGTCTGCCTTTCCCTTGGTTGATGTGCACTTTGGGAGATAGATTTGCATTGGCTGCCATTCAGCTGAGCTCCTTATCCTCTGGCTTGTGTTAAGTTGATTGCAGTTGGATACCAACAGGAGACCGGGTAGTAGAATCATAGGTCATCCCCCGAGGAGGACTTTCCACAGTTACTAAGCACTGGATCTTGAACTGTTCGTTTTGCTTCCATTCAACTCTATGTGCATACTTGTAAATGACTCTTCTACTAGGTTGTCCTAAGATAACCCCTTCTGATTGTGCTACTTGTCTCCCTTGAGTATCCTAAACATATTGCCTGAGTATTCCCTGAGTATTGACATATATATATATATATATATATATATATATATATATATATATATAATTTAAATTTTACATTATGTACTTTATATGTATACAGAAAGATTTTGAAGATATCTGGCAAGTGCACACTTAGAAGGTCTGAAACCAGGGTTTCTTCACTGCTTTTCTGCTATTGAGTCACAATAATTTACAAAGGAAGAGAGATTTAATTTGCCTCATGGCTTCAGGCTTCCCCTCCGTAATTGTCTGGTTCTAAGGCACTGGCACCATGAGAGAATGTGTAGTGAAGAAAAGACACACTTCATCACAGTCAGGAGGCAGAGCACAGGGATGAGCAGACATGAGAGAGGTGCCATGCGAATGTACTTGATACCATCCAAAGATGCGTCGTCTGTGATCCATCCCCAACCAAGCTCACCTTCTAATAACACATTGAGCTACAGACATCAGCCACTGGTGAGAGTAGCACTCCCGTGGTCCAGTCACCTCTCTAGGAATCATCAATCCAGTCAAGTTGGAAAGATTAACTGGCACATATGCTTTATCTTAGTGTAAATCTAAAGGTAAAAGAATCACAGATCACATAAAAATACCATATATACTTTCACCAGGTAACTCTATGGGTTTCTAATCATTAGAGCTTTGCCTGGTTTACTTAAATTTTTAATGATGTATTTCATAGAATTTATCCTTTTTTCTGGATTGGTGAGAAGTTGGATAGCCCAAACTATTCTCAAGTCAGCAATTATTATGTTTTTGGAGCTAAGCATAT
Organism: Ctenodactylus gundi; assembly: GCA_004027205.1. Taxonomy (NCBI): domain Eukaryota; kingdom Metazoa; phylum Chordata; class Mammalia; order Rodentia; family Ctenodactylidae; genus Ctenodactylus; species Ctenodactylus gundi. The sequence goes on from PVKB01003736.1 coordinate 79,073, forward strand.
TTATTTTACCACAAGCTCTATTTCCCACTTAACAGTATGAACTTCAGCTAACTATAACGCTTATCTCCCTCATGGTTACCTTCTTTGATGAATCTTGAAGAACAGTACCTGTAGATTCTTGTCTACGTTGAAAGATCTCCTTTATTACTTTATGTGAAAATCAAAAATAGAAACATTTCAAAATAGCATTTTTCAGGAATATTTTTTACAAATACTTATGAAAGACCGGTGGAGATAGTTATCACTAAAATTACAGAGGAGGGACAAGTTCTTTTGAGAATGACTCAGTGTGGGCCGGGGGTGGGGTATTCAGAACCATGGCTTATGTAGGAGGGACTATTTTATATGTAATGGTCATGTTCAGGTGTTAAGATCTTTGTTTATGTGAAGAACATCACAAATGTACCCTGGAAATGTCTGTGGCAAAGTATGGAGTAAATATTTATTTTATGTGTGGGAAATCAGTGCTTCATAAAAAGAAAATGGCCTTGGCTCTCAAAATTTATCTTAGCATGCATAATATGTATGAATAAGAAATTTATCTTGTCTATATCTCTTTTTTCATTGATAAAATGGGTATAATGTCTATCTCTATGATTAGGGGGCTTATTAAAAGATATCCATGAAGCACTGCCTCACACACAAGTTATCATTCTCACAAAGCTCATGGAAACCTCTATGGTTATGCTCACTACAAATCATTTTTTTGAAAGTTTCACAAAATTCTCTAACATAATTAAATACACATGACATTTATTATCTGTGAAAGCACACACACACACACACACACACACACACACACACACACACACAGTCTTAGAAGGTTAACAAAAGGCTTGTTATGTAACAAAAATAACAAGTGTTTTATATTTATTTTTATTCTTAAAGAATAATACTATGCAGATTAGAAAATGAATCCTGCAGGATTGCACTCTATTTTTAAATACTCTGTTGAGAAACTATGAGTTACTTGTATTTTTAAAATAATAAGTGATATAGAGCAGAAGAAACAAGAAGCATAATTATTTTTATAAAACCTGAAACTGACATTTTATTCAAGCTACTTCATAACACACATTCACCCTATCACACTGTCATCACCCAGGACCCCACCAGTTGGTCACCGAAGACACTAGAATGAAAATATTGATTGAAATCTCAGAAACTGAACAACTTAGAGTGTCACGCAAGGATGCAATCCAATACAGCATTTTCTATGAAAAATGTGGCAAATCCTTGTTGGTAATTAAGAATATGTGAGTTATACTGCTGTGCTAAAATATTATTAGCTAAATATGTAAACCACAAGGTCTATTTTTCTAGAGCTCCATCATTCATATTAAATACAAATTTGTCTACTCTCTTTTCCCACAGTCTTGAAATTAAAATTATAATGTGATACTTAAAATTTATTAAATTCCAGTGTAGAGGACAACTAGAAGTATATGTTATTAGATTATTCTTCATAAATTTAATTAGGATAACAGCCAATAGATGTGAATGCATTCCAGAATAATGGACCCTGAGACCGCTTTAATACTTAGTTCTTTCACTGTAATTCACAGTAATTATGCCTAATTATTTCTCTTTTCTTTCCTTTTACTTCTTTGTATTTTTTTCATCATTGATTTACCTTAATTTGAATCGCTCTCTCATTGGTCACTGGAGATGTTGTTCTTCCTCCCACTGGTATTGGAGCTTTTCTTAGGTTGAACCTGTTTCTGTCGGATTATCCCAGAGTTCTCCTGATGTGAACTTGATGAAAACCTGGTAGGAGGCATATAAATTGAACAAATAAAGTTTTAAAAAAAATCTTAAGCCATTGTTGAAAGAAGCAACTGTTTAACAACCACCGACAACTACATTATGTTTTCTTCTAGTACATTATTCCCAGCAGTCAAGATCTGGAATTTTATATTTTTTGGTCAGAGTTTTTAGGGCTAGGCCTTAATAATGAAGATGTAGATATGCCTATGTATTTAGATAATATTCTATTTTGGTATATAGTAGATAGAGGCAATCACCTGAATCAAATTGTGTTATGTTCTCATTAGAATGTAGAATGCTGAGGATTACCTGTCAGCCCCATAATTTCACATCCCTAAAATGTTCAAGGTCAAAAGATCTCAGTTAGTGGCACTGTGAAGGTCATTATAAGGCAAGAAAGGTTGATCTCCATTGGAAATATTGCACACTGGAATGAAGACACCTAGGCATGGTGGCACATGCCTGTAATCCCAACACTGTGAGGCTGAGGCAGATGGATGGTGGTGAGTTCGAGGCCAGCCTGGCTACATAGTGAATCAAGACCCAGCTTGGACAACAAATTAAAAACCTTTCTTGCAACAATAAAAACGTTGTGTCTATACTGTACGTGTACTAACATTCATCTTGTCATCATGCCCTAAACAATGCAAGATAACAAGCATTCACCTTGTACTACTCATTATGCGTAAACTAGAGATCAGCATGGACAATTTTATATAAAAACACACCATTTTTATTAGGAACTTGAGCAAACTCAAATCTAAAAGTGTAGCTTTTGAATATAGTATGGAAGGATTATTGGGTAAATGTTAAGTCCATCTGATGAAAATAAGGAAGTATAACAAAATAACAAAATAACTTAGGGAAAATGTTAATAGAATATGAGCTTAAATTTCAGATAAGAATTACTGATTTTTAACATTTATCTTTCAAAATATATGGTTCTTTATATGTCTGCCTTTTAATTTTTATGAGTACATTTTAATCAACATATAATTTGGAGTGATTTAGGGCTAGGTTATATTTCTTCGGATAATATCTTTCACTTTGGAATTACTCGGAATCGCACACATAAAATACGCATACTGTTTACAGGTTTTTGTTGTGGGGAGACAGCGGTAAAAGGTAAAGGAACACTTAGAATTTAGTGACAAGTATTTTTAAATAGTTCCAAGATTTGAGCAATCAAATTATAACTGTAAAGGGAAAATAGATATAAATGTTTGTCACTGATCTCTCTGTTTATAGTTACATGAAGTAGCCAGTGCCATTTTTGCTTCTACATCTACATGCAGATGCATACATTTTATCTCAAATAATACAGACTTGTTTTTCCAGTTTTATATCATTTGCATCCAGCCCATTTTTCTTTGAAGATGGACACTTACGTGAAATATCTGATTTCTAAGCAAATTCTGTCCGACTGCATTTCAGGAAAGTATGAGTAAGTTTGTAGTAGATCAGTACTTAAAACTTAGGCAACATGAGCAAGTACCACTGTAATGGTTTTAAGATGTATTACGTGAAAACACAGGCTCATTAAAATCGGTGTAGCAGGAATACCTGGGTGCATGTTCAGTATTTTGGTGTGAAAAAAAAATATTTTGATGGTTGTAAACATTTCCTTGTCTTTATAGTTTGCATTTGGGAGATGGTGAAATCCTAGTTTTAGAATAGAACCTTTTATGTGGGTGAAAACTTCAAAAAGAAAAATGCATTGTATAAAAGCAAGTTGACTTATTTCTAAATGTTGTATGTTATTATTGAGTGCTCTTGTATTTCAAAAGACTTCCTGGCCCTCCATCTTTGTTCATGCTTCATCTCTAATAAGAGAGGTGAAATACGCATTGCATTTTTAACGAGTACAATATATATACATACATCCGACAAAAACGATATATATCTTCAGTTTTTGATTTTGTGAAGGAAAAAAGAAAGATTCAGAATTAGAACCAAGATTTCTTCTTACTCTTGTTCTTAACTAAAAGTGAAAATTAGAATTTTTGCTATTTAAATCTCAGAAAAAAAAGCAGTGATCTGTTGGCATGAGAATTATCTTAGAATTAAATCAGGTGGCAGATAAGCAACCCAGTGATATTCATGTATATTTTTGAATGTGTCCATAAATTAGCAATGATCATCCTGTCAAAGGCTCAAGTGAAATAACACCTCTTCCCTGAAACCTCCCTCATGTCTCCTGTGGTAAAATCCTGGTTGCCTTCATAACACTTGCCCTTTTCAATCAGGCAAAACCTATGAGAAACTGGTCTCCTTGTCCAGAAATAGACCAGGACCTCAGTAATTGCCTTCAGGATAGACTCCCATTGCTATCATCAGAAGATTCTTCATCCTGATTCCAGCCTAGATTAGAGAGTGAGATCCTGAGGCCCTGGGCCAGGCATCTTCCAGGCATTTTGCCTCTACCCTGCCTTCTGAGTCCTCTCTCCTTTGGACACCACTGCAAAGCTGGTTTCACACTCAAGTGCAACGAGTTTTCACTGATGTTTTCATTTGCTTTTGTTAAGGAACTCAGATACTTCTTCATTTCAGGCACGCTGTGTTCTTACACACATTTAATTAAATCAGTTTGATGCTTTCACTGAGAATTTAGAAGGGGCATTTGAGTAGAAAGGAGGGCAGATCTGTTTACATGACGTTTATGTAATTGTTTGGTACATGACCACGATTGAAAGGATGAAAACATAACTTCAAATAATGAGCCAATAGCTTTACTTTAATATAGATTTTTCTTTTCCTAGAGTAATAAAATCATCTTTTAAATCTTATTTTTAATTCCTTCTGCTCATACCTACTTCAGTTGAGATAATTTTACAAAGCTGAGATCAAAGAGTGAAATACATGATGTTTCACATTTTGCCACTCTTTTATAAATCTCACATCATTTTAACAACAAAACCAGATAATTTTGCCCTGATTTCTCCGTACTTGTTTTTGTTTCTAGGTCCAAGAAAACTCTGAAATAGACTTCTCAGAAAGATCCTCTGCCCATATATACTCTGTTTTCAGGAAGCAGTTCACGCGTTACTTCAGAGAAGCCTACCTCTGTAGCACTGCATGGGTTCTTTCTTTTTGGAGCATTTAGTATTTGCTCCTAATGAATCTGATTAACAGTACTTGTTTTCAGATCTGCCTGGCCAATACGACAGAAACCCCACAGACAAAATAAAGTATTTTCTCTCTAGATTTTGTACTTTCCCACCCTTTACCTCACCATGGTAATTTGTAGGTTCTCCCATATATTCGTTAAATTAACTTGCTTAGTACCACTTTGTATAATGAAAATGAGAATTTTCCCCCAAAATATTTTATTTTGTATTGCAGATTACTTTTGATCATATTTTAACATGTAATGATAAATATTTGCTTATTCAAAAGATTCTTATATTTCAAAAATATAACATTTGATTTTTGTTATGCTAATACAACAGCATTGATGAGAGAGAAATGTGGTTCTTAGACAGAACTGATATAAATGCATGGTTTCTCCAAAATCTGACCTGACCTTGGCAGGGGCAGGCACCATAATCCCTTCACTCTGAGACGGTAAGGTTGGAGAATTCCAAGTTTAAGCCTAGCCTAGGCAATTTAGCAAATTAGTGAGACCCTGTCTAACTAATCAAAAATATATAGATAAAGAGATAGATAGTGACTGACTGATTGTGGGTGGGACTGAGGGCATAACTCAGCGATTAGAGCACTTATCTACAGAGTGTAAAGCCTCAGCACCTCCTAATAGCTTGGCCTAGTGTTACCCACCTGTAACCCTAGCCCTCAAGAGGCTGAAACAGGAAGATAGCTGTGAGTTTAAGGCCAGCCTGAGCTATATAATGAATGCAGCCTGGATTAGAGAGTGAGACTCTGACCCAAAATTACATAAACAAATAAAGAAATGTAAATAGATTTTAAAAAGGGGGCTGGGAAGTAGCACAATATGGAGGTCCTGAGTTCAATCCCCAGTTCTAAGAAAAGAAAAAATAATCTTACCTCTTTAATTTGGAGACCCCAGAGCTGCATTATTTAGGCCATTCATATTGATATTATTTTATAATCATGCATTTTGGCCCTTTGCTCTTAATGATGGACATACTTGAAGTCACTTCATAACGGTATCTCACAGTCGCCATGTTGGTCAGTGTTCACAGTGACTTCTCCAGTATTTCCGGAGATGAATTTTTAAGTCCATAAACATTCAGAGTTTTATTCCATGCATCTGGGAGGGTTGACTGTTCTCCACACCAGGAATTACTTAGTTACATGACATTCTCTTAGGTCATCCTAACAACACACAACAAGTTAGGTGGCTTAGAGCAACAGGTAATAGTTCTCTCAGGATTCTGATTGCTGGAAAACTGCACTCACGGTGCCACCGGGTCCATGGTCCCTTCTCAGACTCTAAGGAATTGTCTTCTTTGGTCTCTCCTCGCTGCTGATGCTTTACCTTTAGCCTTCCATGACTCAGGCCTGAGTCACACTAGTCTTGACTGTCTTCTCTTTGTGTCTGTGTGTGTGCATGTTTCTTAAGAACAGCCATGGTGCCGGAGTTAGGAGTTACTCTGATCATATTGACCTTCTCCTCACAGCTTGTGTCTACGAAGACCCTGAGTCCAACAGTAGGGCCACTTCACATTTTCCTGTGGGAGGGAAATTGGAGGTCACTGTTTATATCAGTACACATACTGGGTTGAAAGTTGTCTTATAATAAACTCTTCCACTTTGTTCATGAAGTTATTTTCAGGGTACCCATGCCTATATCTGGACCGAATTATTTAGTCATCCTCAAAGACACATAATCTCTCCTAAAAGTTTAACTAATAATAGTAAGAATACTTTTCTCCTGCAAATTTATTGATTATGCTCAGATGACTAGAGCTCTAGGAATATCTAGTACTCCTGCTAAAGTACTAGTTAATAAAGATTAAAAAGTAAATGATAGCCAATCTATCTCCTCAAGAGAGTCATGGTCCAGTAGGAGAGGCAGAATGAAGTACAGTTGTGTGATAAATGCTGTAATGAAGAGGTCTCACTCACTCTATGACCTACCGGGGAGCATATAGTTCTGCCCAGGGTAGTGCTATAAGTGCTGACATGGCAAAAACGAGGCTGGAGAGCTACGCAGTGGCCTCATGTTGAAGAGTGTTCCTAGGCTGGAAAAATGTATTCTATTGGCCGGGAGAAATTATTAAGAACATTAAAAGAAAGCAGATGGGTGAAACATAAATATTGTCCAGGTCTATGAGAGGTTAATTAGAAAGTGTATATGACCAGAGGAAGGAGGGTGATATTTCATTATATAAAAGATAACTACTAAAAGTCTGTAAGACACAGGAGTGGATGAGAGGTTACAGATATCACAGACATTAGAGCAACAGAGTACCAGAGAGATGAAGAGGGCTAAATATCTCAGTAGAACTTTCAAACATCCCCTTGCAGCTGTAATTACATGGTGGAAGCATTCACCAGGATGGGAAATCGAGGGGAAAGGGCAAATTGAGAGGAATGATGATCTTCACTCATTGTGTCATCATCAAGTTTAATTCTAATCCTTAACGAACTCCATAATTTCATTATAACTGGCACTTATCACTCCCAGCATTCAACTCTCTTGTATCAATTGAAACAAGCTGTTTTTGAAAATGGTTTTGGTGTGGTGAATATATTAGCATTTGTGGCTGCTGTGATGATGTGCAACAAAGTTAGTGGGGCTTAAAGCAACAGAAATTGATTCCATCAGTTCTGCTGACCAAAATCTAGGTGTTTCTCCCTCTGAAGGTTCTCAGGAACAACGTCACTTCTAGTACCCGATGGCCTCGGGTATTCCATCACTTGTCACTGCTTAACCCCAGTCTCTGCTCTGTCTACACAGGACCTTCTCTTCTGCATATATCGATCCTTCCCTGCTTTTCTCTTACAAAGAAACTTTGGTTTTAAGTTTAAACTCTGTTTGAATGATCCAGGATAATCTCATCTCAGCATACCTCGTTTAATTATGCCTGGAAAGACCCTTTTTCCAAAGCAGATCGTATTCACGTGTTTTAGGTGAACAAGTAAACTTTGAAGTTGGTAAAAAGGTTGCCAATTCAGCACATTCCAGTTGCTATATAGTAGCAAAGTTTTTATTAAAACTTTGTGGCTACATTCTTATACTTTTGTGCTTTTAATTTTCATTTTGATGAATGTGCAACTGACTTTTCTGTTGAACTTTTTATAAATTTTCTGTTTCACAGGTGCTTTATTTAAAACCTTTAAAATAAGCCATGGTCAGTGTAAATGTCATCATGGCAGCTCTGTCCACAGGGGCTAAAACAAATGTGTGGTCGAACTTGGCTCTTGATCTCTGATTGAATGGAAGCAGCTGCTGGTTTATGTGGCTGCAACCAAATATCCAAACAAACACATTCTAGGACTCACTGCAGTGGTCTGAATGACACCAGCTTCCTAAATTCAATTGGAGAACGTTCCTATTCACTCTCTTGACTACTCTGAAATAATACTCAAATCCTGTAGAAAATTTGTAAATGTAGATGGCACTAAATATGCTCCTATAACATTATTGCGCAATGTTAACGGCACCCTATGAGCCTGCCAGTAACTAATTACATGTTGCTTCATGAATATAATAGTGTTAGAAACTTAATGATGCTGCTGCTTTTTGATGAGTCTCATGACTATTTGGGCAGTGCTTTCTAAATTTCCGTTTACCCACTCATATATTCATGAATATGACTTGAACACCCACTGAGAACTCCTTAGGTTACAAAACTTTGTTTTCATGTCTTCAGTGCCCAATGATTACAGTGTAACCTGAACTTGCTTGACCAGTGAATTGCTGCTATGAATAAATATGTTCTGCCTCTGTAGAGGGACACCTAAAACAAGTGACATTCTCTTAAACATAAGGTGCTCCTTTTAGCACCACTTTCATAATATTGTGTCATAATTTGCATTTCTGAACTTATAATGTAACTTTCTATAGGCTGCTAAAGCAAAGTGATGCTGATTACATGATGCATGAATATAATTATAGTGAGTGCTGGTCTTATTTGCATTGCTGAAAAACTACAGTGTATGAAGTAGCTACAGATGTATTTCAGACAAACTAACTTAAAAAGTTCTTTTATAGAAATATGAACATGTTGCGCTTGCCGTTCAGTTATTGATTGTTGTCCACATATCGAATACATAAAAGGTCCTTTGTAATTGTGCTGGCCCTGTCTATATTATAAAATATTTTGTGCTAAGATATTATGCCAAGTATCTTGATAGCAAAGTGTTTGCCTTTGCTTTAGTAATGCAATTTTTAAAAAATGCTTGAAAATCCTGTTTAATGTGAAACAAATATAAAATTTATTTTGTGGCTATTTTGGTAATATACTTGCATCTTTCATTGGTATCTTTCTTTGAGGAATTTCAAAATGTGACAAAAGTAAAGAATAAAACATTTGTTTAGAATTCTACAATACTTCAGGATAGGTAAATATAAATAATTATGTGGAGGATGTTGACTTTTTATATCAAACATTCATTTGATGCCTAATAAAATAAAAGCAGTAGCAAATAGGAAAATGTTCTTAGAAGCAAGGGATGTGATACGACTAGTAGTAAATATTTTTAAGTTATAACCATCTATTCTATTGATGAAAAATAATTAAAAATAATAGCGTTTCATTTATACATTGTTATATTAAGATGTAAATGTTAAGAAATTTGAGCAATCCCCTTTGGGGTCCATTTCTGTCTAGCTGAGAGTTTCCTCTTTTTTTGAAGTAAAACACCCACAAAAATATGTTAAGTCTGTTTATCATAAGAACTATTAACATGGAGTCATTTTAGGTGATTATAATGAAAATGTAATATAAATAATAGAAATAGATTAATATTCTTCTGGTGTTTTGAATGAAATTAAGAGAATAATTTATAGTACAAATGCCTTACTGATTGGATTTTAAAAGACTTTTCTTTTGCAATTACAAAAAGGTACTTGAATTTCAGCAAAAACATCTAAATAGATTTATTATGAGTTCAATCACACTTTTATTAGCTTTTCTGCTCACTGAATACTTTGAAGATTACATTAGTTAATATGAAATAATTAAGTTCCTGTGTGTAGAAGATAATCAATAAATGTTACCAACTTATGTATTGCCATTATAATGTTAGCATTAACGAGTGTAGAAGTATAATTATATTTTGGCAAATCTGAAATAATTTAAGATTATTTGCATTTTAGGTTACAATGAAAAATTCTAATTATTATTTTCATTTCCCCCTCTTTACTAGTATGCATTTAGGATACACAGTGGTTACATTAACTTGAGAATTTGTGCACAAACACATCGCGTGAACTTTCCATTCTTTCCTCTTTCCCCTTTGGGCCCTCCATCACCCCCTTCGTCCCCCTGCCACCTGGTATCTTACGCCTTTGTTACTTCCTGAGATTCTCGGTGTCTCATTCTGGGTTTCACTTCAATAAGTATAATGGTCTCAAGTTACCTCCATTTCCCTATAATTGACCCAAATTTGTCTTTGTGGCAGAATTGTATCTTGTTGTATATAGATACTATCTTTTTTATTCATTAGTCTACTGATGGATATTTTAGCATCTTCCATGATTTAGCTACTATTAACTGTGCTGTTATACACATGTATGCATGTATCTCTGTTATGTTCTGCTTCCAATTTTTGGAAAGATATCCAGAAGAGGTCAAGTGGAATATCTATCTTCAATTTTCTGAGAGCTCTACACACTGATTTTCTTAATGGTTATACCAGTTTACAGTACAGCCAGCATGACATACATCTTCACCATCATAAATTACTTTTTGAGTTTTTGATAAAAGCTACTCTGCGATGTTCTTTCCGTGTGGTTTTGATTCAAATTTCTCTAACGGATGAAGATGTACATTTTTCATGTTTTATTGCCCATATTTACTTCTTGTTCTGAGAATTATCTATTTACTTCAATTGGCCATTTTAATTGGTTCATTTATTTGGAAGTCTAAAATATTCTTCTAATTAAACAATGGTGCAGTGAGCTCTTAACATTAATTTTAGTGTATCTTCTAACCAGTTATTTAAAATATGCTTCTTAGAAATAATACTATGTAGAATTATTCCATCTAGTACATTGGCAATAAAGTTCTTCTTTAAATTGCCATGATAGTCTACAGACAAATAATCACATGATTGTTTTTCTTCTCCAGCTAAACCACAGAAATGGGGACATTAATCATGACATAAAACCAATATATTGATGCTTCCAAGTCAGGCACCCTAAGTAAGGGTTGCCAGTTATTGCTTTTTACATGAATTTATTTGACCGAATTTTGAGTTTTAGGGTTAAATTTTAAAAATCAGATTTTATGACCTTTGGAAATGGCATGTCAAACTTTTCAAACTAATGTATGAGGATAACAAATCTTCCTAATAATTCCTTGGTTTTGAGTCCTCTAGGTCGATTATAATAGATATCATATCATTTCATGTGCATTTAGAGCTATCAGATAAGAAAAAATCTGAATACTTAAACATTAATTTATATGTTTTAACCTTAAGGTTAACTTTAATTTGAAATATAATAATGTAGATTATTCATTACATTTAGCAGTGTGTAGAGAGGAAACATTTTTTAAGAATCTTCACAGGAGTGATTTAACAAGGCATATAAAATTATTTTTCAAATTTATTTCTACATGAAAGATTCTTTGTATATTAAAGTATATCTATCTTCAGGAAACTCAAATTAGTTTTCCTAGAACAATGAATAATTAGAATGATTCTAGAATTTACTGTTTTCTGAATATTTACAAGCACTGTTTGCCACAGTATATATTTTGGTACATTCTGCCAACATTTCATGACTGATTAAGTTATACTTTACTAAGTTAATGCCCCCACCTTGGAAACCTTCCTTGTTTATCCAAGTCAAGTTGTGTGTATTTCCCATAACCTACTACAATCACGGAATATGTATCATTTGTTAGTTTTTTGCTTGTAGTTGTCGACCACACAGACTGCATCTTAATTAAGTGTGCCTAGCACTTTGTAGAAGTTCAGAAAACAGTATGTGAGTGTAGATATAAATTTTCACATGTTAGACAATTCCCATGTAGTGGAAAGTATTCTTTTAGATTATGTTAGGACCGACCTCTGCAAATTTTGGCTGTAAGTTTTCAAATTCTGTGTTATTGCTTTAACTTCAACATGACTTCAGATATTTTCAAAGATTTCATGCCTTCTAAATCTTTGTTTTATATTGAATTTAAAGAGCTAGATAGTCTAATATTTTAGAGTGTGTATTTATGAGATTGAAAGCAAGATATTTCTCTGTAGTTGATAATTTAATATGTGCTTTATGAATTAGTATGTTGCTTAGGCTAATATTGAAATAGCATATGAGACTGGAGGAATAGCACGGTGATCTGCTTGCTTAGCAACCACAAGGACCTGATTTCGATTCTCCTCCAGCTCATAAGTCTGGAATGCTGGTGCACACCCGTTGTCCCAGCGCTTGGGAGGCTAGGACAGTAGGATTGCCATGAGTTCAAGGCTATCTTGGGCAATACAATGAGTTGAGGATGAACCTGGACTATAGAAGAAATTGTGTCTCAAAAATAAATACATACATATATGAAATATAATAAAGTACACATTAACACACATTTATTTAGAACAACTAGCCAATGTGTAATATTTAAATGGGAAATTAAGTAAAGACTTACAAGAAATTATGAAAAAGATAATAATTACTTAGAAGTTATTCTATGTTCTAACCTATGAAAATGAGTAAATCCCCAGAACATTTTAAAAATTGATTTAATCAAATTACATATTGATAAAATATTGATTATACCTTCAGTATAATCAAATAGCTGTAATTAAGTACAAATTGATTAGTTTTAGAATGAAAGTCTACTATTAGTACATATTTTTGAGGAATGGTTGATTTAATAAGACTTTGCTTAATATCTCTCTATAGTGTGATAAACCCATATCCTTCTCCATCCTGCTTTCCCATAACTCATCTGGTTTAATTAAGGCCAGTGTTAGAAATTTACCTTTAATTTTTACTTTGCTTTTTTAATTCAGTACCAGAAAAAGGAAATTTCACAGCTTTGGAATTAATCTGTACAGTTTATAACATGAATAAATACAAGCAGAAACTTGCTTAGAAATGGTTCTGTAGAAATGATTCCCTAGCAATGAGTTGGTGGGCCTACTAAAGATCTAATAGACAGGATGAGAAATTATTAATAGTTAGACATGAGAGAATTTATGACTCCTTTTTTATTTTTCCCATTTTATTGGTGCGGACAAGTGCAAAATTTAAAATTTACATTGATCTTGAGCATTCTGTGGACATACATATCCTGGCAAGGTAACAAGACCTTCCTCTCTCTCCTTCTGTGCCCCCCCGCACCCCCCGCCATTCCCATTATTTTCCACATCAAGTTCCATGACATAATTGTGATCTGGGCTTATGATTCAATATTTGAAACATAGATTGTCAATAGAGATTAGTGTGCATATGATACCTATATGATTCAAGCTATTCAAGGGAGCATATGCATTTACTTAGAGAAAAACAATAGTGAGAAAAATGAGGTTTTCTTGAGTATTTTATAGATATTTTTCTTGATGATAGATGGTGTATCTTTGAAAGTGGCCCTTCAGTTTTTCAGAAAAAGACATCAAGTTATAACTCAAAATAAAAGACTTAAAATTTTTGCTTATTTTAAATGAAAACCATTATGAATAGTTTTATCTTAATATATCTTATCTCTCACTATCAATAGCCTTGTGTTATAGTTTTCACTTCTGAAATAAATTTACCGTCATAAAGATACTGCTATAGGTCTTATCTGATAGCTAACCACCATTTTGAGTATCTAGTCATGCTACTAGGAGCAGCCAACATTTTTCAAACACTTACAAAAGATACATATTGCACTGTCTACCTGCTTTGAATAGTTGATCTCATTCACAGTGACACTAGGAGGGAGAGACTGTTATTTCCATAGACATTTAGGATATTATGCCTCCAAGAATATGTACAACATGCTGAATGGGGACACCTCGACGTTATTGGCTCTAAATTCGGTGTCGTGCACCACAGTGAACGATTGTGAAAACATTCCAGGGTGATAAATGAAATAAACAAATTCTTACTCCAGTCTTTCACATTCTGTTTTTTTTCTAATGATATAAAACTAAATTGCTTATCATTACATTTTATTCCAGCTCTATGTTTGTGTTCGAGTTATATTGATGCGAATATTGTTCGTTGCGTTAGTGCTAATTGATTTGACTTGTTTAAAGCCAACAGGGATGCTGCGAAAGACCCTCCTCTCTGCCTTTGTCCTCTCCCGCATGTAGTTTCCTGACTAGGACAGTGAAGGTAGCCAAAAAAGGAAGGGAAATATCGGTTAGCATAAATCTAGTGAACATTATTGTCCATTGATTCTAATGTCCTTATAAAAAGACCATGAAGTACCTACCAGTCACTGTTTACTGATGAACCAAGAATTTACGTATCTGTTTGCTGAGAATTAATCCATATGATAGAAATTAGTTGTGGATGTAGTCATCAGAGGTTTTCTCAGAATGATGGTAATTAAAGATGCACACTCTCGGTGAATTTTACAGTGAGAAGAAAATCTAATATCAGTTATACCTTGAAATTTTCAGGTCTTTAAGTTGACGTTTTGATTCACTTCAATGGAATTCATTAGACTTTGCAAAAATTGATGTAAAATATTTGGTAATTTTCTGTTGCATGCTTGGGCTTTAATTCCAAACTGAAGGACAAGCTCTTCAGAGATGTTCATTTATCAAATAACCTACGTGATCTCTACTTTATTTAATGGGAAGGACTGATGCTCAGGTGAACTTGGTTCTAAGTCTATACTAGGAATACTTGAAAAATTTGAAATCCAATGAGCAGCTCAAATTCTGGGCAGAGCTTAATTGTTTCATTCCTAATGCCTCCACACCTTAGTCTCTTTCACTTTTCTCCTGAATCTTCCATGTTTTCCTTTTTATGTGGTAAAGTCTGACAATGTGTAATTGTACAAATGGTGCCTGATACATTTCCTGAATTAAACTTTGTGTAGTTCAATTCTCATCTCCAAAATTGCCTGGCATTTTCTCTCATGAATTTAAAATATACCAGAAGATATCCAGACCTTCAAACTATTGGTTGCAACACAAGGCCTTTAAAAGTATTTAATATTTCTTCAAATATATCCTAAAGATAAATTTCTTAGATATGATTGTTGTTGTAATCTTGTTTAGTATCCTACTGTTACTTGAATACTAGGTCTCTTATTAAATGACCCTTCTCTTAGCTAATCAGTGTAGAAATGTTGAGAATATTTGTTATTGCTTTTCAATATATTCTCTTTATCTATTTCTAACCATCTCAACTCTCAACATTCCCCCTCCCTTCTTTATTTTTCCTATCATTGCTTTTAGAATTTATCTGCCTCAAGCATCAATTCCCATGATAGCTTTTAATCTATCTCCTGTTTTCTGAAACAATAATTTATAAACCCTAAATCCACTGTTGTTTTAATTATTGTTTTAGCCCTGTTACTCCCCTCATCAAATCGCTGTACTAACTCCTCAAAGCATTCCTTGGTTCACCTCAGACCTGCCTTTATGAGCCTATATTTTATGAGTATTATGAAAGTGTATTTCATTGTTTCCATTTTTGTTAATTTTAAAAACTCACCAGATCTGTAGTTGTTCTTAGCTACTGTGGGTTTGCCGACTCCTGAAATAAAAGACCAACAACAACCTTGTTAATTCTTGCTGCTGCTTTTTCTTTCTATTTTAAAGGGCAGTATTTTCTAAAGGAAATTTTGAATTGAAGTAATAGTAAATTAAAAGTTCACTGACGTTATCAATTTAAATGTATTTTTGTTAAAATAATACATTTTATTTTATTTTGCTATTACAACTTATAAGTTCCAATTTGATTTGTTTCATTACTGTTATTATTTCTTAAATAATTCTTTAAAAGTAAGTGAATTCATTTTTTCAGGTCAAAATTATTGTGATATCTTTTGCACAAAAAGAATGAGTTACTTACTGGTTCATTGCTGGGACACATTTTCATACATGCACAATTGACGGGAGGAAAGACTCATTGGAGCTCAGAGTTTCAGTTGTCGGGACGGGTTGGGAGGGTCTGCGGAACACCTGCTCCAGGGCCCACTGCAAGCGAAGAATCAGGGCCTTGAAGCTCTGAGAGTTAAGAGTGCATATCCTCTCAGGCCGCATGCCTGAAACTAATCTACCACACCGCTGTATCTGTGCCCCCTGATCAGGCCTCTCCTAAGAATACAGAGAATCCACAGGTATTTCCCAACACCCAAATATAAGATATACGAGGGGTTTAGGGAACATTCCAGATCCAAACCACAACAGGGTTGTAAAACAACAACAACAACAACAACAACAAACACGAAGGAAAAGCTGAACAAAATTTTTGCCAATCTCGTGCCACATCCCATTTCAAATTTTACTTTTGCATTTTGTGTAACTTTCACATTAGCGATTGTTTTGATTTAGTTTGAATGGTATCTTCTTTGTAGAATTTAAGTATGATCCAGTCTAGTGGCACAAATTTGTTGTTCTAGCATTGTGAGAAACTGAGGCAAGAAGATCACAGGCTTGAGCTCAGACTGGGCAATTTACTAACTTATTGAGACTCTCTGTCAAAATAAATAAACAAACAAAAGCTAGATATGTAGCTCAGTGTAAATGCTATGGCCTTGATCCGCAATACCAGAAAAAAAGAAATTCCTCGAAGTTATACATTCTTGATTAATTAAAATATCAACATATCATATTTTATTCTTCTATTTGAACATTATTTTATCTAGATGTAAAATTTGTAATTGAAAACCAAGTCAAACGTTAGCTAACGCTCTTCCCTATCATTTAGCATCATACTCTGGCACTAAAATTTCATCACTTTCCTGTGTTAGTAACTAATGCCGTGCCTAACGACGTGGGCTCTAAAGTTAGCTTTCTTCTGCTTGAATTCTAGTTTCACAACTTTTTTTTTTTACTAATAATGCTGAATTATCTGTTCCTTTGTTATAATTTTCATCAGTAAAATGAGAAGACTAGTACGATGTAGTGTTTGCGTGTAATAAACTCACTAAATATTGAGCAGTATGTTATTTTTATTGTTGTTATTATTTTTAAGGCCTTAGGACTTACCTTTCTGTACTTAGTGTCCCATAACAACATCGTTGAATTTAATTGTAGATCTTTTTTTCCTTCATTTTACACTAGGTCAGTTGTGATAGTAAAATGCTGTATACAAAAATGCTCCTTTCCTGGAGCTCTAGATAGTTTGTTTTTAAAATTCATTCTGTCTCTGTCTTTCGGGGAGTTCTGTGTTACACCTGGGTTTCTTTTTGGAAGTATCAAGCTTCTAAATCCTGATTTGCTTTTTGATGGCAAATTTTTCTTTGCCCTTCAGCTTGGTAATGGAGATATTTAACATTCCTTTGTAATATTTCCAACACTTTTATTTCAATTACAGACTTTTACTCTAGAGAGAAATTCAGCAATCTTTGACTCATTTCAAGATTATTTACTATAATATAGTAAGCTTCTTCTACTTGCATTATTACCTTTGTTTTTAAAAAAATATTAGCTCTGTTTTGTTAATTGCTTTTATGAAGAGGGCCAGTTCTTCTACAATATTTGTGATATTATGTGGTTATTTTATTTTTCAAATGTGTTTGTGCTGGTATGCCTCTGGACTTTAGTTTACCTTGGGTCAACTTGGTTATTCCTTGCTGCCTCTCACAACTATGGGAGAATAATGACAGAATAGTAACAGTGAAGCGATAACCGGCTCCATGCATAGAAGCTTTGGCACTACCGTCTGTGCCTGTACCAGCGGATCCACCTTATAGCAACTTGAACCACTGCCACCTGGATATTTTGCTGTGTAAACATTAGTTTTTGTGTGTGTGGGGGGGGGGGTGGGTATTGAATGGTAAGAGCGCTGTCTCGCCTGGCAGTCTGCGGGGCTTGTATCCCACTGAAGCCCACAATTGAATTCACAGCAAATGAGGCAAAGTATATCAAAAGCATTTGGTTGGGAAAATATAGAAGGGAGAAGGAGGGGAGATACAGCTTCTCCTAGTCAGAAGTGGACTTAGAAATGTGGGTTTGCTGCCAGGGTTCTGTGTCTAGGGACTCATATGTAATAGAGGAGCTGGGTAAGGGCGCTGTACCTCACCAAGCTGCTTGGTTGTTAAGGCCGGTTGCTGTGTTCTGTACCATAGAGCAGCTGCTCCTCTTCCACCCTCAAACAGCTTCTATAAGATTTTTCATCCTGTTCATCGGATTGTCTTTGAACTACCTAAAATTTAATCAGCAATAGTCTTGGGGAATGGTTAGCTACAGCTCTCCCAACCTAGAGCCAGTGGCTGCTTCTGTAATTTCTCCATTAATCATGCTTTCCAGCTGGGGACACTTTTATATGCCCAATTGTATGCTAAGTGTCTGTATGCCCAGTGTCTCATGTCACAGCCCCAGGGCCTTCACAATATGCTACATTCCCAGACCCCTTGCACTTTTTTTTGGGGGGGGAGGTCAATATTAGACTAAATGTTATTTTGGATTTCTGTATATCTCTTATCTTAATTTGGTTATTTATATAAATGGGAGCTGAATGCAGGAAATATTTTGCCTAATCTGCCATCTTCATATAAGATTATTCTTGAACATATTGGCTTCTTTTAGTAGTATCTGTTTGATTATTTTTCAGATCTGTACATGTTCTCAAAAAAGGATACATCACTGTTTGCCAAAATTATGAAAGGCAAATTTTCAGCATTATCAAATATGTATTATTTAATGGTCATACTTCCAGTGTGAGACTGAACATGTCTTATTTACTTTTTAAATTAAAACTCTCTGAACAGACTTCTTTCTGGGGTTGCCGACGGGGAGGCTGTTGCCCCGTAAGATGTTTGTAGGAAGCATTTGTGCAGATTAGTTAAATGCATCACAGGTTTTTTCATATCAAGAAAAGAAGTGATGTTCCTTCCTGTTGTCATAGTTCTCCTTGCCATCATTTTAAAGTTGATTTTGCGGGCGTCAGATCTATCAGAGCAGAATAAACAAATAACTTTTCTGTGGTTCTCATTCAGGCTATGGTATACACAGCACATCTTCCTTGGTAATGAGCTGTTAAGGATTTCACTAATGGCAGTTTAGTATCTGTAGCTAAGGATTCAATAAATCTAGTTTCCTTGGCTTTTAGGCAGAAATCCTTGCATAGCCTGTAGTTCAAGTGACACTGATTAATGACCACAGGAAATAAATATTGTTTTCAGGGTACAAACCTAGCCCCCTATAAAACATTCAAATCTAAAATGGATATTATATAGGATTCTTATATTTCTTGAGAAGGACATAGGAATTTTAGACGATAGTGGTCAATTATGAATCATAGAAGAATGTGAAAGAATTAAAAAGTTAATGGGTATACTATCTTGCTATGGAATAAATCAATAACTTTTGAACACGCATTATGTGTAGCTGGTTTTTAAATACTAGTAGAAACCAACTGTGACCTCAGGATATAATAATACATTCAGAATATGATAATATGCAGAATATAATTACATCTAGTAGAAAAAAAACTTTTAAAATTATTATTCAGAAAACGAACTTTTAAAAAGAATCTAGGGCTGGAGGCATAGCTGAGCAGTTAAAGTGCTTGCATAACAAGTGCAAGGCCCTGAGTGACTTTTAAGCACCACATAAAGCAGGCATAGTGGGGCACACTTGTAATACCAGCGTTCTGGAGGCCGAGGGGAAGATTGTCCTGAGTTTGCGGCCAGCTTTGGCTATGTAATGAGTTCAGTACCAGCTTGGACTACGAATAAGACACTTTCTCAAATAAATAAACACATAAATACATAAATAATAAAATCCAATATTTAGGGTAGATTGAAAGCAGGTCATATATAATTTAAATTCATATTTTATACTAAAATTGACTTAATTTTGAATGTAATGTTTTTACCACAAAAACAAAAATGTGAGGTATAAAATATCTTCTCTCTCTTAAATATAAGCAGGTGTTCATTCTTGTATATGGTTGGCTTTTTTCCTTAGGCTTAATGCAAAGGTAGCTCTTCTGTTCTTTATAATGTCCATAGTTAACACGATGGAACAATTACCTTTTTATAGTTTTAGAAGACTCTCTCTCTCTCTCTCTGCACACATATATATATATGTATGTGTATATGTACATACACATGCACACATACCTATTTATAAAATATATAATACTATATATGGTATATATACTATACATGCTATATATGATACATAGTATTATATATATCATATATAATACTATATATGATATATAGTATTATATATATCATATATAACACTATATATGATATATATAATTCTAACTATATGTGCGTATTTTTATGGTATTGTTACTTTATTACCTTGTTAATTATATTATTGTTTTTGAGTTGTTCATAACACTTAAATCAGTGTATAATTCAGCCTTTAAAAATTTCCTACTTTCCTATGATAATTTTTATTGTAACTGCACTATATTTTGGGTGATTTCAGGCTTACAATAAGAATAAATTGAAATTCTGACTCTTATTTCTCACTATGGGAGTAACCCATAGCCCCCTTTTTTACCTTTTATAACCCATCAATCAAGTTTGATGCTGTGCTAACCCCCAGATCAGCTACCCGAGTACTAGAGGGAAGGAGAAGACAGCTTCAGAAGCAGAGCCACCTACTACTGCAAAATTTGCCTAAACATTGAGAATATTCATGTGGTAAAGAAAAAAAAGAGGGTGATTACTAATGTCTCATTGCATGGAAGTCATGTTAAATAGCTGGCCATGTAAATTTAATTTCAGTATAATAATAATCTCCAGGCTATAGGACATGAGGACTAGTCTCAACACTCCAGAGTTATCAAATACAATATTCACAAATATCAACCTCCTGTATGATAGATGTAGATTTCCTTTCTTATTCACATAAAAACAAGAAAGACAAAGGGAATGGTAGTATTGATTTGTAGAAGGGAGGTTGCAGATTCTTCCTTTTTATACAATGTCATGATGATTAGATGCCCAAAATAATATATTTTAGAGAGAAATAACATTCTCAAGTACTTGGTTAGTAACTACTATGCTATCACTAGAGACAAAATTGTAACATTTCATCTTTGTAGATGCATGATAACTACTCATCTAATTCAAAGAGCAAGGAAAACAGAGCAGAAAAAGAATTCTTCTACCTGTTCCTGACCTATCAAATTAAATTAGGTGTGTTAGTTACTTTTTGGTCGCTGTGACTCAATACCCGAAATCCACAACCTAGAGAGGAAAGATTTATTGTAGCTTACAGTTTCAGAAGGTCACAGTCTGTTCGTGGGTGGGTGGCTGGAAAATGGTGGAATCACATGGAGGGGACCCAGCTAGAGCTGGAACAAGAGTTTCCGGGGCAGAGATCCTTACAGCATGGTGGAAGAGAGAGAGGCCATGGGAGCAAGGGTGCAACCAGCACAGGCCCCTCCAGGTCAAGCCCTAAGCGCCCACTCCCTTCCAGTCAGGCCCCACGCCCCAGCCCTACACAGTACCCATAGGAACATAAGGCTTTTAGGGGGCACTCCAGATCCAAACCAGGACAATAAGTAAAACAATATTTGATAATAAACATGTAGGTTGGCTTTGATCTTAAAATACTACAAATGAAACAATAAAAGTCAATCTCCAACAGAGAAAGAAATCTTACAGTGGCATAAGAAATGTTCCATTTATAGATATAATTTATTTTATAACTGAATAAATATAATTAATTTATAAAGCAGTAAAAATTGAGTTTCTGTGAAAGTGCTGATTTTTGGAGGGTTTTTATTTATTCATTTGATTCCTGTGTGTTCACTGCTTAACTTGTACGATAATGATCTTAGTTCAAGAAATCTAGAGCTAATTGAAATTAAGTACAACTCTGGAGACTGAACTACTCAGCACTTTTTAAGACTTGTTTAGGAGAACTCTGAAAAATATTAGAGAAAGGGATACTTTATGTACTCATCTGATTAGGGGGATTTATATTAGTATCTTTTACATTTTGCCCCAAAAGACTGAATTCTAAAAAATGCAAAAATGAGAACATGGAGAAAATTGATTTATGCTAATGTTTTCAAAACTAATTAATCACAATTACTTATTTTATCAAGAAATCAGCTAGTAATATATTCTGTCATTTTAATTAAGGCATTTGATAAAATCAAATAAATGTGAAGAAGGGAGGTATATTGGAAAACTAATTTTCTTAATAAAGTCTGCTGCAGGTCAGAAAGAATAATCTCAGTTATTAAGTTCGTCTCAAAAATGAATTATGCTTTTGTTGATTTGTTGTAAGTTCAAATAAAACTTTTCAGAGAAGTAAAGCAATAATATATTTTAAAACGTGTTAATACTACATTTTCTTCTTGTGAAAGTGTTTTGTCAAATGATTAAGTCCTACCTTGACTAATACTGGCATTATTCATTTTTTGTCTTCCATTGAGAAAAGTTGACAAGCATAATAGTGACTGACAATGCTTTCTTATATATGATAAAAATATTGTATAGTGTGTCACAGTATAAAAGTTAATTATATCTCATTAAATTCTTACAGTCACTCCCAGGGTACTTAGTTATGTGATTATTCTCTCTCTCTCTCTCTCTCTCTCTCTCTCTCTCTCTCTCTCTCTCTCTCTCTGTCTCTTTCTTTCTCTCTCTCTATTTTGAGACAGTCTTGCTCTGCAGCCCAGGCTAGTTCTGAACTTACTATGTAGACCAAGCTGGTCTTGAAGTTATGGAAATCTTCCTGCTTCAGCCTCCTGAGTGCTGGGATTAGAGGCATGTGCCACTACACCCCATTTATGTGGTGCTGGGGAATCAAACTCAGGGCCTTGCACTTGCTACGTAGGTGCTTAACTATGGTGCCATTTCTCTAGCTCTTGTGAAATTATTCCTAAAGGCATTACCTTTATTTAGAAAGAGAGAACTATGAAATTGACTGTTCAACATTGTTAAAAATATCTCACTTCAAGAACCGCTATCATATGATACTTTAAGAAAACAAAATTTTATTATGCATGTAAGAAATACTTATCTAACATTATATAATGTTATATAATGATTTCAAGCCAAGAGCAATTTATAATAGAAATTATATTTGCAATTATTTGTTTTTTTGAGGTTCACATCTTCACACGGTACGTTTTACTTAAACTCAGGGTGTGTGTCTATGAGTGTGCATGTCTATAGAATATGCTCATGATTAGTAGAACATAACAAACAGCCCATAATATTTAGATTTTACTGTGGAAATACAGTGATGAATAAGTTATTATGTATTTTATGTCATACTAAATATTAGATAATATTATATAAATAAAACTGTTAATATAGTTATTCCTGATAATCAGTAAGTGTATTAGCTTACAACTGGTCTTCAAAAAGAGAAATCAGAGAGAGAAGAAAGAAACAGAGAGATGGGGAAAATGTCTGTTTTGCTGTAGATATGATAAGTCACATATATATGTAATGAAATTGAAAATGGGACAATTTTTGATGAATAACATTAAAGGAACATATAATTATGGCTAAGATCATCACCAGTGCATCAATAGCATGTCTTGTCTTTTTTTTCCTGTTCTT
The DNA here is from genome assembly GCA_004027205.1 of Ctenodactylus gundi. Classification (NCBI taxonomy): domain Eukaryota; kingdom Metazoa; phylum Chordata; class Mammalia; order Rodentia; family Ctenodactylidae; genus Ctenodactylus; species Ctenodactylus gundi. The sequence continues at coordinate 102,595 of PVKB01003736.1, forward strand.
TCTTTCTTTCTTTCTTTCTTTCTTTCTTTCTTTCTTTCTTTTTAAAAATAGAGTCTTACTCTATCATTCAGGGCAGTCCTGAACTCACTATGTAATCCATGCTGGGTTTAAGCTCACAACAATCTTCCTGCTTCAGCCTCCAGAGAGCAGGGTTTACAGGCATGCGCCACCATGCCCAGCTTATGTGGTGATGAAGAATTGAATGCATGTCCTGTGCTTTCTAGGCAAGCACTATAACAGCAAAACTACACCATTAGCCTCAGTGGCAGGCCTTTTAAGGGATGTTTGGTTTTGTTGTTAATAAAAAGATATATATATATATATATATATATATATATATATATATATATCTATATATATATACCATTATAAATTTGTAGAAGTCAGTTTATTATGTCTACAGTATTAACATATTTTGCTATGGTACTTGACATTAAATCTACTTTATTATATTAAACTGAATTGTGCCAAGTGAAATAATGAAATTTCATTTTTTGTGGAATCTCCATACTGCTTTCCATAGTGGTTGTACCAGTTTGCAGTCCCACCAGAAATGTAGGAGGGTCCCTTATTCCCCTACACCCTTGCCAGCATTTGATGGATTCTTTTGAGTGAACTCTAATCTTAATTATTAAATTACATTATTTTCCTTATTTTAGAGGTTATGTTGATATCAAGTTATGTTTTTATTATATTAATTCTCATGCATGAAATCATCTTAAAGAGATTTAGCATATACAGAAATATGTTCTTTAGCACATACTCTCACATACAGAAATGCCTGAGTTTAGGTAGATCATAGTATGGACAGATGTGACGTCACACAGACAAACCCATCACCACCACCACCACCAGCACATACAGATATGGTGGAAAGTCAAGAAGTTAGATGGTGTAATTGACTGACAATATGCATGTTGATCCAATGTACTTAATTAACCCATTCTGTATAGCACTTAAAAATGATGACTTGAAAAGGGAGATTGTGTAAAGACCTAATGCAGAACATCTGTCTACGTTTTTACACAAAAGGTCCACTCCATGTGCAGTGCATCATCTCATCAAGAAATACTGTAGATTTTCATGCTAAGCCATGAAACTGTGCCATTTTATCGCCATTTGTAGGTAAATTATTTTTAGATAGAAATAACTTTACTAAATCTTCTCAGACAGATTCTCACCAATGCCTGCTTATTTGCTAATTGGTTTAATACTACTCTTTAGATTTAAAACCAAGTCATTTTCTCTTTAAAGTTTAGCTCTTCTACCCTACCTTTGTCAAAATGAATGTTCGTTTTATTTCAAAAAATTGTACATATTTTAAAAATCTTTTCAATAATTTGGCTATCTGGACTTTGTGGTGTTTCTGAGAAATCATAGATTTAGTTTTGGTTAGGTTACTTGCTTCAGTAAATAGAAGCTTTCTTTCTTTCTTTCTTTCTTTCTTATTTTTTTCTATATGTCAAGTGAAGGTTAAAAGAGGGCTTGGGAAATGTGTATGAGGAGATAAAAATTGAACAAGCTTGTCTGATAAAAATAAAATTGTGTTCGAAGTGCTGGCTATGAAATTTAGAATGTTTCATACAAAGGAACCACGGTTCATTGCCTTCTCAGTAAATGGAAAGATCACAGCACATGTCTCCTTTTGCAGTTTGTTGAGCAACATTAACCAAAGCTCTCCTCCATGATTCCTCAAGTGGCTCAGATTGCAAGACTGCGAGTCTCAGAATCTCTGTGTCAATTCCCCCTGTCCTCCTTTGTTTCACTATAAAAGACAGTTAAGGGAGAAATCAGAAACCTTCCACTCTCATAATGATGCTTCTTGCTTAATGTAGTGACTGTTCATGATGCAAAACCTCTTTGGTCTTTCCTGGCATCCAAAGTTTATCTCAGTTTCACTAAGGTGTTTATATTCCACATAGTGAATGATTAATATTGAACCTGTATTATCCATATTTGGCCCCAAGGAGATGCTTTTCTTCCACATAGACCCTTAAAGAGATCTTAATTGATGAGCAAACCAACCATTTGAAAACTTCTTTTGCCACCTATAATTCCAGCACTCAGAGCCGGAGGCAGGAGGATTGCAGGAGGAATGCCATGAGTCCAAGGCCAACCTAGGCTGCATAGTGAGCTCAGGATCGGCCTGGGCTACAGAATGAGACCCGAGACCCTGTCTCAGAGAGAAAGAGAAAGCGAAAGCAAGACCGAAAGCGAGAGAGAGAGAGAGAGAGAGAGAGAGAGAGAGAAGAAGAAGAGAGAGAAACTTGCATATGAACAGTTTGTGCAGCTACATAAACTGAAGTCCTGTTGAACTAGGATTTGCACCTAAAATTGTAGTTATCTTAGAAGTATTTAATGAAACATAATCTTAAACAAATGTTTGTAATGTTTCTTTTTTTTCCCTAAGAATGCTCATCGATTTGGGAAAACCCTAATTAGACTTTAACAGTGGGTGTTCTCAATTTCTGAAGGGATTTCCTTGGTTAATGAAGGTATTGTAACATGTCCCTGGTAGGGATAAGTAAGAAAACTATATATTTTTTCTTATGCTCTGTCAGCCTTCACTTCTAAATGAGAAGAGGGCAAAGTTTTGGTAAATTTTAAGTATTGCCCAGTAAAATGACTCAATTTATATCAATAATTATTAAACACTAGTATATAATAGAAAAAGTGCAATAAGCTTAATTTGAAGTTTCTATCATATGAATAAAACATTTTTAACTTTAAAGACAAATAGAATTTTGTATATCTTTGATACAAATGACTACATGACAAAACACTACCAGTAATAGTTAGACGGTAAGTTTTTTTCGAAGTGTTGCTTAGAATAGTGAGACAAACTGATACTGAAGAGAGTCTGTGTTAACAGTTTTCAGAGGTAAAAAGGTAAAAATAGCACTTTTTTTTTCTTCATAGAATTAACATCTGATAGGACTGCAAGGGAAAGATCGCAGTGTACCCTGTGTAAGTCATATGAGTAAGAGAATACCTTAAAGTACCATTTTTCTTTGTGTGGCAAAGGCCTTCTTAACTTCATTACTAATTTATTGAACAATTATCATGAGATCCATGGTGTTTGTATGCACTATGATGGATAGGTAGGATTTGGTGGTTTCTTTTGGTCCAGTTTTGGCAGCTGAGAAAGTAGCATTTGAAAACAAGAACCGAGTGAGGCGTATTAAGGGAAATTTAAGACAGTATAGCAAAGGCTTAGATGTTGTGTCTTAGATGCGAATGATAATTTGCAGGAGCCTTGGAGCACAACACAGTAATGATTTTGAACTTCTACACAGTATTTGAGAAAAAATATTTAGAAATAAGGATAGAAAGGCAAGGGCTGGGAAATAATTTTTGCACTATTTGGATTTAAAGCCTCTAGGCAATGAGTGAGAAGCCATTGAGAAATTTTAGTGACCTTATATCTAAGAATTATTGAGATCATCACTTAGAGTTTAACCTACCTAAAGCACTTCATGCCCTTTAAAAATTGCACACTGTTCTTTAACTCAGGATTTTCCATTGGCACTGGAGATACTAACTTAGAAATTAAGCAGTTAAATATAAAGAGTGTTTAATTTACATAAATATTATTGAAGAGAGCAGATTATAAAATACTTGTTTCTAGCCTGACAGTAAATGCCAGGAAAATAGTAAGAAATTAATGAATATGATTCATAGATGTTAGTCCACAGTACAACTCCATAATCTTCGCTCAGTTTTGTTCTGTGATATGTGTCACATGCTCTTCCTTGTTAAAGTAATTGTTGTGGTCACAAGAACTGGGTTTACTGTTATCCAGAAATTCTCAGAGCTTTAGGTTTGGATAGACTGGAGCTCAGTGATTCTGGTCTCTTTAATTTTGAATACCCAGGTATCCAACCATGTAAAGTACAAGAAGATGAGTGCATTCTTGGCTGTATGATTTCCACCTGGTTCTCCAAGAATCTTCCTCTGTGCAGTCTGTGTGGTTGTTCTCCCTGGTGAAACTGTATGTCTGTATTCAGTGTGGTATCTGTGACTCTCTCCAGACTGTGTTTGGAACTAAAGAAGTTTCACAGGTAAAAGTTTTATGAGTAGAAGACAGGAATTGCCGAATTGACAAGATATAAATATGTAACTGCTCAGAAATCCTGTGTGGAAACAAAAAGTATTGTTTGGACAAGAAGATATCAACGTGTGATTTATACCATCAAGAAAAGTATTAGAATCCCAGACATAGCAAGGAGTCAAATATAAAAATCAAACCTTAAACATAGTAGAAGAATATACGGATAAACATTTGACTATTTTTTTTTTTAAATTGAGTAGTTTCTAGACTTAGAAATAGAATAGGTATATTCGACAATATAAAAATTTAAGCAATGCTGTACCCATATATACATTTTAAGTTTCATATATACATGCATTTAAAATTTTCTTTACTATTTACCAAAAGCTAAACTATCAAAAAACCTCTAAATACAAGAAAATGTAATTTTCTTACTCTACAATATAGTATACCGATCTGACTATTTTAATTAACACTAATGTGCAGTGATTCTATTTCTGATTATAGTCTGTTGTTTTGTTTTAAGGAACATAATCTTAAGCATGTTAATCTTTAATCAAATCCATTAAAATATCTCTGTTATATTACATACAACTAGTTGGGTAAACAAAATTATAAAACTAATAATTGTCATGTGCTGAGTTCATTGTAATCAGTTTTGTATTTATGTTAGCTGAACAAGAAATCTGATCTAGGATGACAAGCATAATGGTAATTTGAGGAAACCTTTTACTTCTGGGGTTGTATTAGTCTCAGTCTTTCCTGTATTTTCCCCTACAGTCCTAATTATCATAGGTTGCTGGATCTGCATCAACAAAGTACCTAGATTAAGCAACTTCAACACCAGAAATTTGCATTCTCGCAATTCTGGAGGCTGGAAGTCTGAGAACAATGTTCCCAAAGACTTGGCTTCTCTTGAGCTTCTGCCCTTGGCTTGCAGATGACTGCCTTCTCCCTAAGTGTTCTCATGGCCTTTCCTTCGTGAGCAACTGTCCAATATTTTTTCCTTGTCTTATAAGGAGACCAAGTCTTTGGATTAGGCCCAACTGCATTTAAACCTTATAATTTTCCTAAAGACCTGATTTCCATAAGTGGCATGTTAAGGAGCTGTGAATTAGAGCTTCACTATGTGAAATTTGACAGGCACCATCATGGCTGACCACAATTTGTTTTGTAACATGGGTGTCGTTTCTTTTGAAATGTACTTCTACGAAGTGGTTGCCCATGAAAGCTCAAAAGATTATTTAAGTTACCCATGGATGAGAACATGTAGTTTGTGTTGTCTACCCTGTTACTGATCTTGTTTTCCTGTGGAATTCAGGTGCATTGAATTTCAGGAATACATATAAATATATCAGGCAAATAATTTTGTTTCTTTGTTGGTTTAACTTGATAATTGAGTTGTAATAAAGTCAAACATTCACATTAAATCATAGTTCGTCTTAGGCCATTTTATATCCTCCTTTCCTATAATACTGTGGCGTCTGGGATGAGGTGATTAAATGATATGATGGTGTCCAATGGGAGAGACTTGGTGAATATTTATCATTGATTTCTGCCTCTGGCAACCTCACAATCTGAATGCCATGTCTGTTTCTCTCTCCCCATCTCTTCCTCTCTTCCCCTGCCTCTCTGCCCCTCCATCCCTCTTCTCTCCGTATATAAGGTAGTTGTGTTTCTATTCGCGGTAGTGTTTGTTGATCAGGGTCCTGTCCTGTTACTTACCATTTCTCCATGCCCTGCTAGAGCTGGGCAACACTGGCAACTGGCCCTTGACTCATGACCTGCTCAGAACCTGTAAGAGGTTCCGAGCAAAGCTTTCTGAATCTACAGTCAGTGTGTGATCAACTTAGGACCTGAAGAAAACCTTGTCGTGAATGCAAACCTGCTTTCTCCCCATGACTTTCTTCTTAATTTGTTCGGTCTCTGTCACACCCTTTGGTCCCACAACCCCAGCGAAGAATCTGCTCTGAGACTCCACACTGCCTTCAAACTGAATTTTTATTTTGTCATCCAATTTATTCCCACAAAGAGATGTGAACTCATTTGAAGAATTAGAGGAGACAGACAAGCACCACACACATGTAGTAGTGCTTCCATATTCCCTGAAAGGCCTATGGCCACTGCCCTTCCTAAGTTTGCTTTATTCTTTTTGTCTGTGCAAACTGTGGCACAAATCTTAAGGACTAACTAAGTAGTCATTCTGATTTCAAGAAAGCCAAGAAGAATTAAAGATTTCTGAGGCTGGGTGTATTGCTCAGTGGTTAGAACACTTGCCTCACATGAGCAAGACCCTAGGTTGGATTCCCCAGCACCACATAAAAACTAGTAAGGATTGGTGGCACAAACCTGTAGTCCTAATGCTCGGGGGGCTGAGACAGGCAGATTGCTGTGACTCGAGTCCAACCTGGGCTATGTAATAATTAAGTTTAGGCCCAGCGTAAAATACAGAGTGAAACCCTCTCGGAAGGAAAAAACAAACAAACAAACAAACAAACAAACAAACAAAACCCTGCAATAAACTGTCTCCCCTAGTTTTAGTTTCCAAGTATAGTATCATGGAAACTATCAAGTACATAACTTTTTTCCAGACGAGAGGAATCTACATTCCAGAGCAAGAACATGTTTGGGGATATACTTAATTGTATTCTTTTGGTATTTTAAAAAAGTTATTCTTATTAATTTGCCTCCTCTAAAGAATATTGCTGAAAATAGGGTACCTTTGTTTCTCTTTTGTCTTATCGTGTTTTTGTTTTAAAATGTGAAGCTCTTCTTTAGTAACCAAATAAAATATGAAGGGAGGTTTTTCAAATTTTTTCTTCTGAAATGGTATTTCATTTCATTATTTTGCTGATCTCAACCTGCTGGGTTCAAGCTGCCTTATAACTTTAGCCTCCCAGTTAGCGGGCACGGACATGACCCCCTTACCTGTTAAAATTTTGTAGGTTTGATTTGCTTTTTACCTGCCTATAATATTCATCACAATGTGTATTTAAATTGTTATTGTTCATTGTCATAATTGTATCTGTTGTTGAATCTTCTATTTTAGAAGATTGTCAGGAACATACACAGCAACAGCATTTAATACGTAGTGGCTGAATGAAGAAATGTTAAATCACAAGAAAAGCCTGATATGTCAACTGCAGCCATCAATAGAATTGAATTTTTATGAACTACTTAAAAATTTTGTTGAATATTAACTTAGACATATCTGTTATTTACTGAATTTTAAGGTGATTTTTAAAAATTTTGTTAGAATTTGGGTATCAAATGAATTTTGTTCTCTAAAAGTTATTACAGAATTATTAAAATTAAATTGTTATTGGGAATATTTTCAGTAAAACGCATGAAAAAACTTATTGTCATATACAAAATTGACTAGCCAGTAAGAATGGCATCTGCGTGACATCACAGTGCTTGGGGGATGAGGTAAGGGGATTGCTGTGAGTTGAAGGCCAGTCTGGGCTACAGAGTGAATTCAGCATTAGCCTGAATGACAGGAAGAGACCTGTGAAAAAAACAACTCAAAACCAGACAGAAAACTGAAATGTATATGGTCACAAATTTCCAAGATGCGTGTTGTCAATCTAAGGATGAATCTGTAGGTCATGCATATCTATAGGTAGGTAGATCTCTAGCTTCCAAACTGGGTTCCCCATTGAGCTGCTTTTGTCCTCGGCAGTCATGTCTTACGTGTCTCGCTTGTAGGCTTTACGGCGTCTTGCTTTAAGAGATGCGTCCACATTTATGTGTCCCATGCTGGTTACTTGAGTCACAGTAAGATTGAGTGGCCTTACATTTATTTCTTGATGTCTTGTCTGGGAGCTATTTTAAATGTAACTGTTCCATAGAAGGTAAATGGTTCTAAATTATGAAATGCATGAATTGTCCACCTTTCTGGCTCTTTTCCCCTTTTGTCTTCATGATGTGGCACAAATTTATACACTTAATAAGCAACCAAAATATTTTTTGCTGGATCTTGTGAGAGATGCAGTCATTTTGCAGAGTCTGTTAAAATTGCCTCCTAGGAACATTCTAGCACTTTTATTAGAGTAGGATTCCTATAATATACATAAATAAATTGATGTCACAGACAATCCTATATCCCTATATTAATTCCACAGATATTTTATGGCTTTTTCTTTATACCAACACTACAATTAAGCAACCACACAAAAATCCACTTTCACTTTTCCTCAGCAGACATTTATTCAAATGCCAAAAAAGTGAATTGTGTTTGACATGATTGAAAATGATATAGATTTTATTTTATACATAAAGAATTTACTGAGAAGAAATTTACTGAACATTCCTACCAATACTCTACACTTTTTTTTTCCTTTGTAACATGGTCATATTTATTTACAGGGGTTACCTTTTCTTGTGGGTGTTCCTGAGAATGCAGGCTAAGAGATAAATGATTCTATTTAATTCTAATACCATATTCATATTAATAAAAGGAACGGAACTCTGTTTCTGTGGAAGACTTTCAAATCAAAAATAAGTGGAGTTATGAAAATGAATTCAGTAACATTTTAACGTGGCATTATTAACTATATTCCCAACAGGCTCATTTTCTCTTCAGAAGGAACAGAATTCCATTAAACTCCTCCCTTTCAGAGTACTCAACAGCCGTCATACTGTAATCACTCACCTGCTGAGCAGTCCAATTTTTGATCCTTTTTTATGGTAGATACTTAACATATGATTGTGGTTTTGGTGGAATAATTTTAATACATAGCATAAATTGAAATAGGAGATAAGAAAATACTATGTTAAGTAAACTAAATATAAGACATTATATAAATATAATGTATTTTAGAAATAGTATAAAGGAACAGATAGAATTATTGGAACATAGAAGACATTTTCAGAGCTAGAGGAATGGTACAGTGTCGAATGCGCGTACCTTGAAAACTCAAGGCCTTGAGTTTGATTTCCCTGAACTACATAAAGGCAGGTACAGTGGTGTATATCTGTAATCCCAGGAAACGGGAGGCTGAGGCAGGAAGATTGCCATGAGTCCAAGGTCATCCCAGGCTACATAATGAATTTGGGACCAGTCTGATCGACATAGTGTGACCCTGTTTGAAAAAAAAAAATCAAATCAAAATGATTGTCACAAACTTTAAAAAATGTTGATATTAATAATTATAAGAATGCTTTACTGTGCATACCCAGTCTCCTAGATTCTTCTAGAAACTTTTGAGAAAATAGCTTTTGTTTTCACGTTGTGTGCATAACAGGAAGGAGACTAGTTAGGAATTTAATTTAGCTGAGATTATTACATGATTAAGCAGTGTGAGCTAAACTTATACAGGGAAAGTTGAAAACTCGTGTCTAAGACCCTGGGCCTTTAACAAGAATATGTCTGAAAGTTAACAGTTTATTAGAAGTTTGTAGATAAGAGATCTTAATTAGTAATATAATGTTTATTTTCTAAATCCTTTGTCTTTCTGAACTTATTGTCATTAGTCAAGCCTTGTGATAAAATCATCCTAGTTAATATTTGCAAGAGAACATTAAAACTAATTACTTTGTTATTTTGTATATGAAGTAAATTTTAAAAGTTACACATTCAAAAAATGTGACTGTCCTTTGAGAAATATAAAGTCACAGCAAGCTTGACTGGTAGAATTCTGAATATTAGTGGTTGATTCTGAAGTGGTTAAATTATTTTAAGTAAAATCCAATTTAAATGTCCAAGATAAAAAACGCTTATTTAACAATTATTTTCTTTAGTTTCAAAAGCTAATTTTTCATTGAATGTTTTATATAAATCATTTAAAGCTTTAAAATGTTTACACGATTGGTAATATGCCTTTAAATATAAAAATAGTGATGAATGAGAAATAATCATATAACTTCTGCCTGCCCCCCCATCTCAGTTTCTGCTGACTCAGCAAATAAAGATGTGCAGGCCAGGTTATGTAAGAAACAGGTTTAATAAAATAGGAAGACAGCCTTCATGTAAATAGATTTTCAATGGTTTCAGCGAATTCGGAACAAGTCAGCTGATTTGAATCCAGTTTGAATTTCCAAATCTATTTTTTTTAAAATCTTAGCTTTTCTACAAATGTATTTAATAACTTTAGACCCTCAATAAATAAAATAATCACAAGTGATAGATATTTTTTGTGGCTACCTGAGGATTTCTTACATGAGTTTTATGTAATATTCCTTGACAAATCTTAATACATGTCAAGTCCACTTATACCCATTTAAGTTTGAGAACACTAAGCTGTGATTAAAAAATATTCAGGAAATAATTTATACTCAAGAAAAAATATTTTCTGTGTAAGCTTCCCACACATTTTAAGGGTTCATTGGAAAAGTGCTTATTTTTAGCAATAATCCTATTTATTTCAGATCATCTCTCAGTCAGGATTACTTTAACTCAATATAATTTTATCCGTTATTTTGCTGTTTAAAGACTTCAAATAAAGTTCCCCATTTGTCTTTCACATTTAGCGTATTATCAAGCAGGCATGCTTGGTCCAAAAATAAGTAAGTAAATGAATAAATAAATAAACAAGCGACCACTATGTTTCTAGCAGACGTTCCTTAGAGAAATAGAAAAACTTGGGCTGGGCTACACAGCCTGAAGTTCATGGTCCTTTGTCTTTAGGGAAATCTGAACAAGTAATACATATCTTCACATGTGTAGTTGGAGCTACTGTCATCTGTTAGCATTTGAATTTTTATGATTTCGTGTATCGCAGACTATTATTGACTTACAAAGTCTCGTTAAAACAATTCCTGTGTATAAAGTATTATTTCATCGTAATTTCTCCCCATCTGTCATCTATGATCTGTATGATGAGTAAACAAGACTTCCACCAGAGTCAGTTCATTTAAATGTTTTTCTGTGACTAGTAAAACTGTTCACAAGAAAACATTCAAAAATCATGGAAGATTTACATCTGTGTGTTACAAATTCTTTTGGAAGCTTCCAAATTCACATTGCATCCAATCCAAATACTCTCTCTCCCTGGCAAAAATGATTTTATTCCAGAGAGAAAATTAGGTAGCGAGTGCCAGGCTTAGGCAACTTGTTCCCAGTTCTGCGTTCTTGACTGTGTATCCTGACTCTCAAGTGTGAAATTAAAATTACTTAACTTCAGTGGGAAAGCAAGTCAATATTGCTATCATGTTTCCTCTCACGTGTGCTCTTATCTCAGGGAAACCTCAGTTGCTGTGAGTCTGATATATCAAAAATTTAGTATAAATAACTTTCTACACAGTCATTTCTAATGCTGGTTTTAACAATTATGAGCTATGTGATCTTGAATACAGGATTTACTCCACTAACATCTCAACTTCCTCGTGTGTGCAGGAAAGGGTGTGGACAGTGTTAAATTTGTGGTTTCACCCTAACAGTGTACTATAAGCCGAGTTGCTTTAAGCAATGGAAATTGATTCTCTGAGTGCGTGGAAGGCGAAAAGCATAAAATCAAAGAGTCAGCAAAGTGGGTCCCTTCTGGGTGCTCAGAGAAGGAATCAGCCAAGCCCTCTCTCTGCTGTCTTTGATAACTGGCAGTCCTTGGGTTACAGCTACATCACCCCAAGTTCTGCCTCTGAGTACTTGTGGCAGACCATGTGCCTGCTCTCTGTCTCTCTTTTCTTGACTTGTAAAAGCATAAATCACTGGGTTGGTCATACTCTGGTTCCGTATGACCGTGTTGAAGTTGGATATGAAAAACCTTATTTCCAAATAAAATCACATCCTGGGGTTCCAGGTACACGTGGACTTGAGGGGCACTCTGTGGTCTAGAACTGACAAGATGACTTCAAGGATCCTATCAGTATGGTTTTCAGCTGTGCGTTTTCAGAGCATGGGCAGTGCTTTCACTTGTCTCTCCACAAAGATTTTTATTATGATGGTGCTTAAGATATGAAATTATTTGAACATTTCTTAGATATTTTGTTATGATTTGGAATAGCTATTTTATAATACTTTAATAATTTTTGCCTTTTTTCTCTTTCCAATATGTAAGAGGTACTGAACTGGAGCAGTTGGTATGCTGAATTAGAAACTTGCAGAACTTGCTAACTGGCTCCATTCTCACCCACCCATGCACACCTTGCATGACGCCTGTGAACCCTGGGATTGCTAGTCGATTAAGTGAGGCACGCTGAAATTTTTCTACTGGAGTTTTGTAGAAAAAAATTTTAACCACATTTTTGAAATTCACTGTATTCAAAGTATTACAGAGACTGAAACTCTAATAAATTTAGTTGTAAGAATAAAAGCTTCCATTTAACCTTAAATTTTCTACCCCTCCCTCTTTCATCCTCTCTCTCTGTCTTTCTTTTTCTCTCTGCCCTCTTTCCTTACTATAGTCTCCATTCTGTCAGACAAAGATTCAAACAGTCAAATCTGTTATTGTTATTGTCAATAATACAACAATAGTTCTGGATTAACTTTGTAAGTAGGCATCTGACAATGATAAGTCACCTTTGCCAAAACTAAAATATTCATCAGTGAGAATATTAGTGTGCTTAGATTATGGATATATTTTTCTAAGTTTTAAAAAATATAATTATGATAAATTTATAATGAAATAATAGTATTGTAAATGTTACAGACTAAACTTTTGAGCATGATTTAAAATTCTTTGCCCAAAGATGTAGAAATATGTGAACATCATTATTTATTTGTTTTATCAACATTTATCAGTTCCTTCTGTTATTTTTTTCAGTGTGATTGGCAGTGAGGGTATAGTGTTGAATTTGAGGCAGATATCTGCATTTGATAATCTTGTCAAAGATTTGATAATCTAGTTGAAGGTAGAAACCAATATTTATACTATTGTTCACATACTAGGAAAGAACCTTAAAATTTTTGCTAAGCATTCTTTCAGTATTTTTAAACTTATATATTTATGAACTTAGAAAACTTGTTATTTTCACTATTTGGATATTAACTGTGGTTTAAGCAGATGCTTTTGGATATGAAATTGATAATGGCTCATGTTTTTTCCTCAATATTTCATTAATTATAAGCATATATTCATATTTATAACTATAAATTGATTTATATAAAATTAAAGACTGACCAGCTGTGGTCATCAAATTTGGTGCACTTTACACTGAGCCAATAAAAGGAATGATGCAATTTTAAAAATTCATTCAATGATAATTACCAAGTAGCTGTCTACTGTTAGAAATTAGGACCTTAGGCTAAGTATGAGAAAGCTCCTGTATTCCTACTTAGAGAATTTCAGAAGCAAATGCAGACTTTTGAGGATCCTATAGGAGCCTTTACAAATGGGCACCATGGTGGCACAGACCATAGTAATCACTTCTGCATGGGTGTGTACCAAAACATCCATGGGAAGGAAGTTTGCTAGACTGATGTGATGAGATATAAGGGGGATGGTTTCTTACTTGGGTAAGTGAAGCACAAAACACGGAGGTATTAGGGTTTTGGAAAACAAATCTATTGCATATCATTGAAGCAGAGCATACATGTAAGATAAGGGCAGAGGAAGAACCAAAATGGCTTTGAATTCTATACAAAAGAATGTGTGTATATACCTGCAAGACAACACAGGCATGGAGTGCCCACTCGATTGGCTTTTGGATCTTCCAGAGGGTTGGTCAAAGCCCTTGCTTCCTCACTCTGCTCTCCCACTCCTGTTCCAACCCCCTCCCACCTAAGCAGGTCATACACTTCCTGCTCCGTAATGTTTCTCCCTAATGTATCTCCGTAATGTATCCTGCTGACTGTGGACCGAGAACCTTGAATCAGTGAGCCAAATTAACTCTGTACTCCGTCAGTTGGATTGTCAAGTGTTTTGCCTCGGTGACAGGAAAGCTAACCAATACAGAAAAGCCGGGCCAAAAAAAAAAAAAAAAAGAGGTATTGTTGATGCAACCACACCTGACCTTGCAGGTGAGAAGCCTGGGGCTGGTTAGTGCAAGACATTCTGAATGGTTTGGTGACTCAGGCTAGGGGAGTTTTGAATACCATATACAGGCTTGATGCGTGTTTTGGTGGGAGCTCAGGAGATCAAAATGCTTACAGAAATTCAGGCAGTAAAGGCAAGGCTTGGGAGATTTAAGTATGAGAACAATGCTAGCTTGCTTTTGATTTTTACAAGGGTTCACAGCTAAGACTTTTCCTTGAATGTCAGGAAAGACATTGACCTTAACTTTTTTTTCCTCCCCATTTTATTGATATGTATAAGTGCAAAATTTAAGGTTTACAATGAAGTTTATCATTTTGTGCACATACATATCTTGTCAAGGTGACGAGGACTTTCCCACTCCTTTTATCCCTCCCATTTGCCCACCCCTCCCTCCCTCCCCACCCTACCTCCTGTTTCACTTTGTTTTTTGTTTTAAGTTCCATAAGAGTTGTGATCTGGGTCTCTCATATCAGAGAGACCATTCGATGTTTCACCTTTAAATTTTGAAAATCGCTGGAAGTGTGACACTTAAGGAAAGGGATTACCGTGTTTCCAGTTCTATGCTGCAGCATAGTTTTATAATGGCAGACCCATGTGTAAGCTTGACATTTTCTTTAATTTGAGATTAACTCTGGTTTAAGGAGATGCACTTGGATATAAAATTGACAAGGGGGAGTCTGGCAGGTGGGGTGCAGTGTTGGGATTGACTTTGGGATTCAGCAGGCCCTTGGTGGGGTGTAGTTCTCAGCAAGTCGAGATGGGCCACGGAGGTGTGTCCTCAGGTACAGGCGGTCCCTCATCTTTCTGTTGGGTGTTGTCTCCCTGCTTGGCTTCCAACCTTCCCATGAACTAGGCCTCTTTGTTCTTTCACATCTTTCTGCCATAATGTTTGTTCCTTTGAGCTACCCAGCACCAGGCTGAATACCCAGAAACTTTCAAATAAATAGCCTCTTGTATTTTTAAATTGTTGATGCCAGGTGATGTGTTCAGTGACAGAAAGCTAACTAATACAAGAAGATTAAATTTGGAATTTGGGAGATTCACTCTGTTAAAATCTAGCCCAGCAGTTTCCAAATTGTTCTTCACTTCAAAATATTCTGTGGAAATTTTGAAGTTCATATATCTTTTTATTAAAAAACAATAAACAGATATGCTTTGCTATTATGTGGTTGACACCAGCACCCTTACTTACTCTGTATGTGGATCAAATACACCATTCAAAGCACTTAACATGGTGCTGTGAGGAAGCGGTCACCCCACAATGCAGAGGGATAGCTGTCCTGCCTTCTCTCTCTTTCTGCTTTTCTTTGAGTGCACTTCTGAATATTGCAGGCTAGGATCTGGTTAAGTGTTGTTGTGTTTTTACATAATATTACTGAGTGTTTCCCAAACTAACACTTGACAAAATGGGACATTTAATTTTTTCATAAGGCAAAGAGAAATGATACATGCAAGTGGAGAGAAGAATCAGTCTCTACATGCCACTTCAGATCGCAGCTGCTCTTCAACCACACTAGAAGGTGAAGGTCACGATGGTCTATTCAGACCTGACACAAAACAACAAACAATTCAATTGATTTTACAGTTTATAAAATATGAATTTCCATGCACTGTCTTTAATTATGAACGTAACCTGACCGTATGATGTATCTTTCATGAGACATGAGAAACCGAAGTATGTAGCCTTCAAAATTTGTATGATATTTGCAAATGAAACAACAGTAGATTAAAACCTGATATGTAAAAGTTTTCTGGAAACATTTGAAGTTATTCACTACTGAATAGAATGCTTTACAAATTATGCTATATTTATAGTAAACATTTTCATGATTATATTGAGATATTTGGTCACACTAATATAATAGCACATCTATAAAATGAATAAATATTAACATGGGCACAAATGAAGACGAATGTTCAAAAATACTTTCACAATCATAGAGATATGTGATTCTTTTAAGCAGACACTATTTTGGGAATGGATTAGGGGTCAATATAAGGAAAACTTCATTGGAATATTTTTTTCTTTTTGATTAAAATATGCTACTTAGAAAACCAGTGAAAATATTTGTAGTTGTCATTATTATTAATATTTGCATTATTATTATTTGTAGCATGGGAGAATGTACCTGGATTCCTACAAAGCTTTCCATACTGTATCTGTAATATTCATTACTGCTGGATCTACAGTCTCGATCCCAGTTTTACAAAGGCTAAATTCATTAGAAATTCAGTAGAAAATTTTTGAACTGAAAGGTGTGTTTTATTATTAACATATTACTATATCAATAGTTGAAATACATCAGGAACATTATAGGAGTCATGAAAATTATTGTTTACATTTCTGCTTCCAGAACTCTATTCCATTTTCGTTGAAGAAAACTTGAAGTATAATTAATTCTTACAAGCAAAATGTTCCACATACTCATATATCCTTCGGAAGTATGTTACTTTTTGGAATTGGTGATTATCACCTTATTTGTAAGCAAAGAAAAAAAAGTCAGAGTATTACATTAGTAAAGAACAATATCTTACATGCTTTTAAAATATTAGGTATTTATTTTATTGGTTAGAAAAGAGAATCAAAAAGGAAAAACATATTGAAATAACTATTTTTATTGATATTAAAAGATTAAGATTTAATATATTAATGTCAAAATGCCACAATCAATTATAGGACATTTTATATTTTAGAATAAATTGGCTTGCTCATATTAATCAATGTGTTATTTGATATCAGTTGAAGAAAAGTTGCTTCATTGTATTAGTATAGATACCCAAATACATGCATTTAAACCCACAGTGTTATTTTGAGTTGGAGGCAAATGCAGATTAGCTCTTCCATCATTGTTACCGAGTGTGTCACCCACTCCATCTCTGACAACAAAGTCCAGAGAAGAACGATCGTTCACTGCTAGGAATATTGTGGAGTGCCAGTTTTTTTGCTGTTGTAATTTAAGTGATTTGTCTTTTCAGTAAATGAGTTGATTAGCCAGGTAGATTTGTGATGTTCCAATGCTCTCATCTCAAAAGCAGTGTCTCATATATGCACGTTATTTACCACAAAAAACTCTTCGACTAGAACAGTACTTCATTGGACCCATCAAAGCAAATGGCTGGGGTGATGCGAATGGCCTTGTTTAACTAAATGCCATTCTTTGAGAAAAAAAATTGAACCAGTGCATGAAGCTCTGTAAAAAATCTCACTACTTGCTTTGTGATCTTCTTAGTTTACTAACTGGCTTTTTATTGGTGAATTGTAAGTTATGACTGGTAACCTCTCAATGTTCTTTATAATTTTATAGACAGTTAATTCTAAATTTGACACATTACTTTTTCACCAATTTATCTCTTACTATGTCCTTCTCCATTAATTTCTTTAATCAGCATACAAGTAAAGGATACATATTTTCCCCTAAGTTCCAATTCCATTGATGTTTAAGTGTTAAAGTACTTGTTCAGAATCTTTTTCAAAACTTGACCTTATCACTTAACAATTAAAATTTGAAAATAACATACTCACCCAATAGTGTCCAGGGATCTTTTAATAATAATGCCACCACTAAATGCTATATTGAAAAATCTTCACTGCCACTAAACTGGTGACACTCTTATATCAATATCACTATTTTGTGGTCTTGCCTGGTGATGAATAATATGCATATATTTTTGCATAATATGCATATATATAATTTGCATATATTCATGCTATATATATGCAAATGTACTCAAGAAATGGGTAAATAAGAATGATTTAATATATGTAATTAAAAATAAAATGGAATATCGGCAATCTTATAGTTACTTTGTGGGGAGCAAGGGTGTATAAATTATGTAATATTTCAATTAGTAAATATTATTTGTGATTCTAGGACTCAAGAGCCTGATGAAGGAGGATTTGAGGTTAGTCTAAAGCCAGCCTGGGCTCCATAGTGACTTCAGGACCAGCCTGAGCTACAGAGTGAGACTCTGTCTCTAAATAAATAAAGAAATATAATTGAGTCAGGCATAATTTTGGAAGCATAAAAATCAGAATGGAACTTCTAAGTAAGATCTCTTCGTAGCACATGTATTTTTGTAAAAAGGGAGCATACATTTAAAAAGTAAACAAATTATAATACAATTCATTGAAGATAATAAAATATATCATGAATTGTAGGAGATGCTTTTGGGTATTTATCAGATAAGTATTCCTTCTTCTTGACATCTAATCCTGATAATTTGGCATAGTAATGTGAAGAGAATTAAAAAAAATAAATAGAGTATAACCTGAAGTAAATTTTGGAATTATCAAAGCATAGTATTTTTAAAAATGCAACTAAAGTGTATACTAGTCCCAGGAAAAATGAAAAATTATGCTTTATAGTGTAGTTGTAAAACCTATTACCTTGTCAAGTAATAAGGTGGTTAAAAAACACATAAATTCAGTACGCAAATTCTGTAAGCAATATGTTAACTTTAGCTCTTGTGAATCTTGACAATTTTTGTCAGTGTTTTAAACAATCATTTTAAATATCTTCTTCAATTTATTAAATGTACTAACTTAAATATAAATCTAATAATTTCAGAAAAGATATTTATACATTTTGAAGAGAGGTTATCTGAATGCTCCCTGGTTTTAGTCAGTCATGTTTATGTGTTAGCAGTTAGGGAAGAAGCAGTCAGGAATGAGAACCATCTGTACCACTATTGCTATGAAAACCCTTAAAATTATAAAACACTCATTTTAATAGTATCTAAAAATAAAATTTTGAAAAAATGTTTACCATGTGTCTGTTAAATTCCAGAAGTGTTAGACGATATAAAGGATAGTGGGAAAGTCCTTGTCACCTTGAGAAGATACGTATGTGCACAAAATGCTCAACTTCATTGTAAACCTTACATTTTGTGCTTATACATATCAACAAAATGGTAAAAATATTATAAGCCAGAAAAAAGATACTTAAAGTTGAATTACGGAAATAAAGAGAAGCTATTCAAAGAACAGATCATTATCCCTATGTGTGAATATTCGTACAGGTAGGGCGGGGTTTACACAGTTGATGAGATGATTTTCTTGTGCAGTCAGGTAGTTCCTTGATGTCCAGCAATTTACTATAGTAACATATTTTCAGGTCACCAGAGGAGTAGGTTAATATAATGTTTTAGGAAAATAATATTAGACACTGTAATGGATCAATGCTACTATTACAGTGACTTACTACAATGCTTCTTACTTTCATAAAGCCCAAAATAGGTATATTTGGTCAGAACATACTTATCTAAAGACGCATATTTTTTGAGATTTTGGCTCCATCTTCCTTAGAACCTTGAAGTCTTTTGTTTTTTCTTGATTGGTGAGGACAGCGCATGGAGGTTCTCAGATAGATGTTGCCATATTCAGTTGCCCTGCACTAGAGGCTAAGCATGTCCAGGAAGTGAGTCTGTCACTTGCCATAGTGAGAGATAAAAAATTGAGTTTCTAGTTCTCATGGGCCATAAATTGCTAAATTCAACTGTACAAATGTCTACTACATTTTACAGTTTAAATTATTGAGTAAAATAATGAAAAGAATTCTGAGCCCCGTGGCACAAACCTGTAATCCAGCACTTTGAAAGGCTGAAGCAGAAGGATCATACATTCAGATTCAGCCTGGGAAAATCAGTGATGTAGCAAAATTCCATTTCAAAATTAAAATGAAAAGTGGGCTAGGGATGTAGCTCAGTGAGAAGTCTCTGAGTTAGATATGCAGCACAAAAATATATGTATATATTTAAAATATATATTATACATATATTATTTTATATATACCACATAATCTAAGAGACAATGACTTGCGTTTTTTTATTGATTTTTAGAAGTGTGTGTATTGTGGAAGCAAAGGTTAAATAGAAGTATGTGGAGCAGGCTGAACTATTTGAATATGGATGTGTTTTTCTGTCTTTGCCCCATCAGCCAAATCTTTTCAAACTATATTTTTAAATAGAATAGCTTCCAAAAGAAGGTTTCAAAACATAAAAAAACAAAAATATGCTCTGAAAAATTTTCCCAAAATATCAGGAAAATTATCGAACTGAAGTCTACAGATTTATTCAAGCAATTGGCTTGGCCGCCAGTCACAAACCTGATTTATGCATGTATAGCACAACTTTATGATGGCCTTTCTGTGTTATAAGTTACTGTTTTTCTTCTTTCTCTTTTTTAAACTGAAAAGGGACTTATTCTTATAACTGAAAGTTTATGGGAAGCCCTCCCGAGGTGGCTCTACCCTGGGGGCAGGATGGATGTTATGAAGGTTCAGTTTCTCCATCAACCTCAGAAGGATTGCCCGTCTCTGTCAGGCAGGTTAGCCCTTCTGGTTGTAACCAGTTTACTCACTCTGTAAGCAGGGCTTGCCAGTGTTTATATCTGTGTCCCATGTTGTCAGAACATGCCCTTTCCTGCTTCTCCTCCCTGTCTTGGTTTATTCCCTTGCCATACGTTAAATGACAGCACCTTAAATTATCTTTTCATAATAATATTAATAAAATTAATGAATTATATTGAATCTTTCAGAAACCGTAGAGTGAATGCAGAAACACTCATAAAAATATTTTTTCTTTCATAATGGATTTAAGTAAATAGCCCATGATAATACAGGTAGAAGTTTATTTTAAACTTCTTCTGTCTTTACTTTCTGTCATGAGATATGTAGGGTTGTGGATACGTAGCTGGTCTTCAGACACTTCCTCAGAGACCTAAGTACTTTTTTTCACTCAGTCATTTTCAGTGTTACCATTAATTTTTTTTTGGCTCCAACTGATGATATTTTATTCGTATTTGTTTGACTTACTTCTGTAATAACAATTTATATTATCCATTAGATGGATCAAATATATGATTTTTTTATTATGGAAAAGAGGGAATGCAGGACATGAATCAAGTGCATCATTGAAGCAAATTGCTTTTAGAAGTGAAATTTCTTTCCATCGCCTTCCCACATGGAAGCTACACATAGCTCACTCATTGCGAGTCTCTCTCAGTACTACAGATCGTGAATTACCTTCCCTACCCAGTGGCAAGAACTTGGTTTCTGTGATACCCTGTAGCTTGACAAAATAAAACAAATGATGACTTTTTAGCTAAGATAAGAAATGTAAGTTAGTTTCAATTCTGTGAATGAAGAAGAAATAAAGCTAATTAATTAAGACTGTCGGGAATTGCTTTGCAGCGGTGTGTGATTAAATGCAAGGCTTTACCGGGGAACAATTAGGTAAATTCAGCCCCAGGTTTCTTTGCACATTCTCCCGGGAAGGAGTGTTGGAATTCTAGTGTAGCATTAGGCTTTATGAGAGATTTATCCATTTTAATTGATTCTGCTTGATTATAAAACTCTACTGGACCAGTTGATGCAGAGGACATATTATGTTAATAGGTAAACCTCCCACGAGTTGACATGAATTTCAAAACAGGAAGAAAACAGAACTTGTTTGCCTCTACTGCAGAGGTGAACATCACTCAGCAAAAAGGAAACGAGCCGTAAGAGGTCTCGTGACCAGGATGCTCTCCTGTGGTAGGTGAACCTTAAACAAATTGCTTAGCCGGCAGTGGATACAGAAAAGGTTTTCAGTACACATTTGGAATATTAGTAAAGAATAATTGGCCAGCAGGAAGGAGATCACTTTTGTTAGTCTTTCCTTCTTGGTTGGTAGTATATTGTAGTTTAAATTTAATGCATAAATTCAAAATACTGGTTTTATTTTAAATACACATCGTTATTGATAATAAATCCAGTGACATTTGCACTATGATTTTTTTCCCCCTGTAAATTCTGTTGCTAGCAGCAAACTGAAATATTGTGCACACAAAGTAAATGAACTGGGTGTAATAAGGCACACATTTGAGCAAGACATTCTAACACTGATTAACAGCCAAGAAATATTTTCTTTGGTGGGAAATTAGTTTATACTTCAGAAAATGTAACTGGTTGCAGTGTGAACTAAGTAACAACAGATAAAGTTGTAGTTTTTAAGCTATCCCTTGGTTTCTCATATACTTGTTACTTAAATTTTCATTTGATGGTTTGTCTTTCCAAGTGAATTTTTCAGAAAGAGTGAAGTCAAAGGGACTAGTCAGGTCATGAAGCAGTGGAGTTCCAAGGAGGCTAGGTCTCTGTTCAGCTCTTTTCCCAACTTTGTGTGTGTGTGTGTGTGTGTGTGTGTGTGTGTGTGTGTGTGTGTGTATGTGGGGGGTGGATTGGGGGCTCTATAATGTACTTTTGTACCTTTCATCCTTGCAACTCAAATCAGTTTTTAAGATTATGATTAAACACAATTACTGTAACTACTTTTTCTTAATGCCTGATATGTAAGACTGGAAAGTATATTTTTATTTGAATTTTATGAGTGATATGAATTTTGTTTAATTACTAATCAAAGTTAATTCGAAAATGCTGCTTAGTTATTAGGGAGCAACTTCAACATAGTGTTTGGATATTTATACTGTCTGAGAAAAATATTTAGAGAAATAACCATTAAATTACTATAGTCACTTTTTAAAAAATTGGATCTTTTTTTCACAATAGAGTTAAAGCTGAAAGGAATCTTAGAAATCCTGCAGTGATTACCTTCACTGGAAGAATTAAAACAAAGAAAGTTTTGGTTATCTGCCCAAGATGCTCCAGCTAATTTGCACAATGTGGACCACAGTTGAAAGCTATTAAGAACTAGCTTGAGGTAGTTCAAATATGATCTTTATTTTTCTATTTATCCCTCAGCCCTTTCATTCTTCCCTTCCTATTTTCTTCTCTTTTGTATTCATGAACACCATGCCTGGAACTATGTTGATAATCATGTTATAAAGATAATGGTGAAGAGGCTGGTTTTAGCTGCTGATAGGAAAAGAGTGAACAGTATATGAACCCCACCCAGACAGAGGTCTAATTGAACAGTGCTCTGAGAGTTTTACAGTGTACGTGACTGGACCATTAGATAAGACATGCCTTAGGATGAAAATCACATGTTCATCTTCAGACTCACCTAGAGAGCCTCTTCAATGGTTGACTTTGTGAATAACTTAATGTGTGCATCTGCACGGATGAAGGCCTAATAGTCTGAAAGAAAAATATTGCATTTTGTTAGCAAAACTTTTCTTAAATGTGATAAATTATAAACTGTACCTTGGGTTCAAGCACTTCTTGTTAAAGAACTTAGGGTGTTTGTTTGTAAATTATGAAACCACTTCCACACAGTGTTTGGATATTTTTACTGTCTAAAGAGCTGTCAGTTCAAACTTGAATGTTTCTGTTTTTCTAAAATAATTATCGGACTATTCTGTGACTCTACCTTCGCACATAATGTGATATCATTTTAATCTTTTTTATGATGGGAGCTAAGAGTTTGCAATATTAGTGACATTCATATGTGTCAGCGACTCTTTAAAGAGATGTTTTATTTACATGTTTGAAATGCTTGATATATGATTTTGACCTTCAATAAAGAGAGAAGATGCAAAACTTCCCCTGAGCATCTGTTTTGATAAACAATGTTTTTCCTGTCTGCAATGCTGATTCTCCTTTTGGTTTAGAGGTCCACATAATCACTTAAGTGGCAGATAGATAACTATAATCCCCTCATTTCCTGTTCCTTTCCAGCAAACATTTTTATAACTAAAAAGGAAGTGAATGCATGATTTAGAATCAAAAGTGATGAAGTTTAGTTATTCTGACTTACACTGTTATCTGGAAATTTAGAAATCAACTTTGGCTATGCAATTTTTATCCGATCTAAGTCATGCTAATCTTTGCAATATTTTAGTTAAAAACAGTGATTCAAAGCAATAGGAAACTAATAGAATGATGAATTTTGAGACAATATTGCGTGTATTTCAAATTTTGCCATTTGTCAAAAACCTGCCTTCACCTTAATCATGCCCATTTTGTGCTTTGCTAAACTCTATATGAAATTTCATGTTCTTAACATTCTACACCTAAAATTTTGTGGAACTGATAAAGCCGTTCTTAAAATTATGCTCCATTTGTTACATTACTAAACATTAGCAGAAGTATTTTCAGGGAGGGTACCCCAAAGTCTTCCAGGTTAAATGTTCAGATGTTTTCATTCGAGCTTGTGCTGGGCATCTGGAACAATGCTCAAGGTAGTTTGGGATCACAAGTTTGTGAGATGAAAAGAAAAAAAAAAGAAAAAAGAACATTCAGTTTACAAGAAAAATCACCAGAAATGACTTCTCAAAAATTCAAATATTTGTTGCATTACTGTGGTATGGAAGTGTATATTTCTCATATTTTAAAATATAACTAATATAGTTTAAATGGAGCAACATAGCCTACTACAATTTCAATAAAAATTGACACTTTACTACTCTACCCTTCAGATTTTTATACATAGGTAAGATCACTGCAGACATCTATTTCCTATTCTAAGATACTAATTTTAAGAAAGTTTAACATATTACTAAATCAAAGATGTACAATGATGTATGCTGTGTGTAAAGGCACTGGCCAAATTTTTAACAACTTCATTATGAATGATAATTAGACAACTGGAAAATGGTCTTACTAAAGTTTGCCTGTATTTATATCATAATTGCGGACAGTGTCACCTCAACATTTTTATTTTTATAACCACTCTCCCTGACATTTATGTAACATTTTCTACCTAAAGCGAAGCTATTTAAGTACTAATCACACTATCCTGTAGCATTTTCAGTTTTTAGGTATTTTTTTTTAATTTTCCTAGATATTATTAGTCAAAACCACAGACACACTTAACAATTTTTAAATTTAATACTTACTAAATGAAGGTTTATGGAAATGGATATTCTATTTTGAACAAATTAAATGAAGGCTAGAATTTAGAACAATTGTCTATGATTTTAAAACATTCGGAAAGATATTTAGGAATATTTCTGCTAAGACCCCGAGTCAGAATTTTAAGGTTATAAGTTGAATCTTCACCCATTTTACATAATAAGTACTTAGTAATTACTATGTATGTAAAATATAAGTTCAGGAGTAACAAATTAAATATTTATTCCTTTTTAGTGCAATTTAATTAATAGTTAATATTTATTATTTATGTTTGAAGTGTAAATTTAAGAAATGCACAGAAGACACTTTTTTTTAAAAATTAGAAAATAATGTGTTACCTAAAGCTCTTGACCATTGTATGAAACATATGAAAATATGCAAAACTGTGGTACTAACGATACTAAATTTTGATTTATATCTATATCACCCATCTGATCAACTTTTTCTCAAATAAAATTGGGCAAAATGTAAATAAAGCCTACATTACC
The DNA here is from genome assembly GCA_004027205.1 of Ctenodactylus gundi. Classification (NCBI taxonomy): domain Eukaryota; kingdom Metazoa; phylum Chordata; class Mammalia; order Rodentia; family Ctenodactylidae; genus Ctenodactylus; species Ctenodactylus gundi. The sequence continues at coordinate 127,835 of PVKB01003736.1, forward strand.
CATACAAAAAGACAGGGTATTGGCTGTTTCAATAATGTTACTTCAAAAAATTAATACGATAATTAAGAACTATTAGAAAAGTCACCCAGTGGTTCTAGATAAAACATAATAAAGTAGAACATTTTCTAATATGTAATAAAGCACATGCACTTCTTGTTGCTAAGAGACATTTCTTGCCATTGTAGCATTTAAAAGTAGATTTACTATGGTAAGATTAAAAATTGAGATAAGGGCTGGGGTCCTAGCTGAGCAGTTAGATTGTTTGCCCAAGTACAAGACCCTGAATTTGATTGCCCAGCACCACATAAGCTGGAGGTAGTGGCGAAGGTGTATAATCAAAGCCTTTTGTAGGGGAAGGCAGGAGGATTACCATTAACTCCACGCCACTCTAGGCTACATCATGAGTTCAGAACAAGAACAGACTAGAGAGAAGGAAACTGTCTCAAAAAAGGAAAGAAAGAGAGAGAGAGAGAGGGAGAGAGAGACAGAGACAGAGAGAGAGAGAGAGAGGGAGAGAGAAATTTCTTAAATATGTTGATACAGTCAGAGTTTACACTTTAAGTATAATCTTATTTTGCTTTCTAAGTAAATAAAAATTAATGGACTTTTGTAGATTTAAGCTATTGAATCATGTATGGAAACGAAAAGCTTTCTTAGTTATTTCAAAAGTTCTATGACAAGAGTTTCAAGTGTCTGTGCAAGCTCAGTTTATTTAGAATCTCGAATCCCTTTTTTCCCCACTCTTCAGGAAGATTAACTTTAATTTTTGCCTTTATATTTGTTACCACTTAAAATGTATACATGAAAATTTGATTAATTTCAGCAGCTTTATTTGGTCCCAATGTATAAAGTGAAATAGAAAAATTTTAACTTAGGGAATTATCTTTAAGCACTAGAGAATTTGTTCAAATGTTACTATTTGAGAAAAAATATTTTGAAGCTGGTCTTCATATGACATATATTAATGAACATAAAGTATATATTATACTTATTTAAGAAGTAACAGATATTATATCCATAATATTGTATTACTAATTATTAAAAATTTTTGTTTCAATTAAGATGTTCACTTTTAAATCTTTCCTAATGTTGTGAATAGATTTGGGAGTCAAATCCTACAAATACTGACATAATGTCAGAGAACAGCTTTTCATTGTAACCCTCCATCAACAAGATATTTGTGTATTCTGTCCCTCTTGTGTTGTATGTTTTCATTTGTGTCAGCATCCACAAACTACTTTATGGTAATGCAGGAGCAGTAAGTTATGTGGAAATAATCAGGTGTCAGTTATTCGCTTAGAGTTATGCAACATCAGTAATTGTCCATGTGGGAGGTTGTGGATAGTTAACACATTTAAGTTAGGCATAGTTTAGAAAAAGGTTAAAAAGGCTACTGATAAATGGATGTGGTCTTCTATGTGAAAGCATCAAGCTCAATTCCAAATAGATAGTCGTGATGTTTGTACAGCTGTCAGCTATGAGTGGTAGCAGTAGTGGTGAGAGTACTAATAGCAACTTATGTGCTGGGAATTACAGCTGCGTAAGTTGATTTGTGCACTAGAAAAACATCCTTCTGCAGAAATTTAATCTTTTCGTTTTATCTATCTTTGTGTATAATAACAGTTTCCATAAAGGATTTGAAATAACTGTCAGTGAAATAGACCTTACCATGAATTATTTTATGAGCTTTAATTCTGTGTGTGAGCCGGTTGAGATCGCATCAGATTGTAGTATCAGGGCCTGCTTAAGGAAATCAGTGGAGGATTAGGAGAACAAGCTGTAGTGAGAAGGAAGGAAAGGTGCTTCGGTGGTGAAATTCCAGAAAGTTAAACCAAATGTCAGCTATCTCATCATCTTATTAATATCATTTCCTTTCTAAGAATCTTGCAGTCCATGCACTTAAAACCCTAATGCTTTTTATAATGTAACACGATTTTGAAAATTTTTTGTTGAAATTTAGTGAATTACTTCAGGTGTCTGATTGGAAGTTAAATTTGAGATTTGAAAGAAAGAGCTTGATAAACTGCAACACACATATAAAATGCTAGTGTTATTAATATGATTAGAGTGCAGGTGGCTATTGGAATAAAAACAAATTAATACCCATAGTGTTTCACCAGGAGATGAGACAGGCACTGATGTTCTCTGGTGCTGAGGAGTGTGCCAGGATGCTGGTACCCTTGCCTTTGAAGCATAGTCCTGTGGTGTCAGCCTCTGCTGAAGCCTGCTGTGTTGCTCCTTTCCAAGAGATGGTGACTTAGAAGGCAAACACACTATGTATGTTTGTCATGTTGATATGAACAGAATGCATGTCTACTCACATGTAGTAAGTTAGGGAAAAAGGCTGCTACTATAATAGAAAATTCAGTTAATCTGGTTAATTAATGTAGCTTGTAGACTATAAAGCATTGTCTTTTCCAGTAAAATATATCCTCTTAGAGCCAAAGGAGAATTATGTTTTTGATGGAAATGTCTATCAAGGCTGACAGATAGATGATAGATAGATAGGTAATATCTTAGCCTTAAAGTCCCTAAGTTGTGTTAGGCAAGATTTCTTTTAACAAAAAATGAAAAATAACGAGTAAAACTTCACTACACTAAAATTAGATTACAAAGGGGCAGAGAGAGAGAGAGAGAGAGAGAGAGAGAGAGAGAGAATATGTGCTGCTATTTATGTGTAATTTATCCATATCAATAGACATTTATTTATCCAGCCACACACCATCTAGCCAGTTATCTCTTTAAGTTTATTTAGTTAATTTTTTTCTTTGGTCATGTTTTTTGGTTAGATAGAATGAAAAATCATTTTAAGTAAATAATTATATGAAGGCCAGGATTCGGTTCCTAGTATTGAAACAAAGAGAAGATTAATATGTGAATATTAATGTAAATTGTCTTCAGAATCTATAAATATTGTCTGGTTCATGTTAATAGTACATTAGCAGACATTGTTAATTTTTTTTTTTTTTTTACTTCTAGACAACCCTGAAGGCAACTTCAGAAGAGTAATATAAAATTGTTGCCTCAAATTAGTAACTGTATTTCAAGAATTTTCAACCTTGTGTTATTAACAGTTTGGACATGATATTTCTTTGCTAGGTGAAGGGAAAGGGAGGGGAGGACTTTCTGGAAAATTTATGATGTCTACCAGCATGCCAAATATCTTTATACTTGGTGCCAGCAGTAATCCTCTGCTCCCAACAGTGATAATCACAAATATCGCTAGACATTGCCAAGTGTTTTCTGGTGAGCAGTATGCCTGATTTGAGAACTACAGTTTTATACCTCTGTAAAAAATTATAATTTAAATTCATAAGTAAGAAATCTTAGGTATTGAGATAATTTATTTTAATTAAATATGATTCATACAAAAAACATGCAGTGCACACACCTACTTTTTAGATTTAATAGACATACAAATATAATAATTTAAAAGTTTATAAATATGGAAATGTTAGTTTAGCTTCTGATAACCAAAAGTTTATATAGTATTTGAGGAAATTATCTCCCCACTTTTGTTCTTTTATTACATTAATAACAACCCAAGCTTAAGAGTCTCCCAACCTAGGCATTTCAGCCACTTCCTGTTTCATGTTCTTCCTTAATATCCAGATGCTGTAAATTACTAAAATACTTATGATTTTACCTCTGAAAGATGGCTTGAATCCCAGTCCTATTACGCATTCACTAGCTTTGTCATCTTTTTTCTGCAAATAATTTAAGTTTTCGATTCTACCGACTACTCACAACCATGCTCCATTTTTAAACTGCAACCAGGGAGGTAATTGGACAAAGAAAACCAACATGTAAGCTAGGTTGTCATATATAGCATCATTAATGTTTCTTTTTCTTGGCGTAATACTCATAATTCCTACATTAGATTTTTTCTGAAGTAATTCTGGATTGGTGATGCCCTAATTTTCAAAATTAATCTTATTTTTGAGAAAAGTTTTAGACTTACAGGATAAACTTTGAATAAAATATAGACTTCTCTAGAGTTCATACTCAGGTTCCCCTGTTATCAGTGTTTTACATCTGCATGATATGTTTAACATAATTAATGAAGCAATATTGTCTAATTCTCTGATCTTAAATTTATTTTTAATTTTCTGGTTGTAATACCTTATTAATAAAGACATGCTGACTAGTAAAGACAATGTGTCCCCATAAAATCCCCACGTTGAGACTCAACGCCTGAGAATAGCATTTGAGGTAAGTCTTTGGGGTGTGATTAGACTATAATGGTGAAGCTTTCATAAATGACCTTATAAAAGAGGAACAAGAGAGATAGCCTCCCCCTTCTTCCATGTGAAAACACGGTGAAAAGGTACCCTTCTATGAACTAGGAGGTGGATTTCAACATTCAATCTACCAGGGCCGTGTTCTAGGATTTGACAGCATTCAGAAATACGGAAACAAATTTCTGTGTTTGTAAGCCATCCAGTCCACAGGAGTTTATTAAAGCAGTCCAAACAGACTGACATATTGCCTTTAGCCCGTGTATTGTTTGGTAACTCCGTATCGTAGCTCAGATAGGAAAAAAGATGAATTCTTCATGATACTCTTTTACATGCAAGATTTATTTATTTATTTATTTATTTATTTATTTATTTATTTATTTATTTTGATACATGGTCTCACTCTGTAGCCCAGGCTGGTCCGAAAGTCCCTGTGGAGCCCAGGCTGTCCTTGAACTCAAGGCAATCCTCCTGTCTCAGCTTCCAGAGTGGTGTAATTACAGGCATGTGCCACCATTCCCAGTTGATGTGGCTCTGGGGTTAACGCTAGATTTAGTGCTTGCTAGGCAAGCGCTTTCCTGCTGAGCTCTTTTTCCAGCCCCTACATGCAAGTTTTTAAAGAAATTCATTTGTCATCTAGTATTATATAGAATGAGCAAGTATTTCTAATGTTATTGTGAACTAATTTAAATATATCTGATACCTATCCAGCAGTTATCATTCTTATCATTTCTGAAACTGAAATTGACCCATCATTGACCATGAAATGTTTCTTTTAAAGATTTTTAAGCACTTTTGACATGGGCTTCACGTTTTGTGATTGCTTCAGAATTGTAAGATCCAATGCTGGATTTGCATTTTAGAATCTGGATTTCTTTTTTTTTTTTTCTTTTTATCCCTCATTTTATTGGTATGTATAAGCACACTATACACAGTTTACGTTGAACTTGAGTGTTTTGTGTCTATACATATCCTGCAAAATTACAATTCTTCTCTTCTCCATTTCTTACTCTACAACTCCCCCCCTCCAGTTCCCATTTTAGAACAAGATCACAGTACAGGTGCCAAATCCCCAGTTAATACTTAATAACCTTTCAGAGCTTGAGCTATTATCTCTTGCTCTGTAAAAAATAAATGAATAAGAGTAAAAAGTAAACAAACAAACAAAAACTTCTCAAACAAAGGCTGGAGGAGTGGCTAAGGGATTAAAGCATCAGCCTAGTAAGCTCAAAACCCTGGGTTCCATTCCCCAGCGCTTCATGAACTGGGAGTGGTGGTGCATGCCTGTAATCTCAGCACTCAGGAGGCTGGGGCAGGAGGATTGCCATTGCCATGACTCCAAGACTAGCCTGGGATCCATAGTGACTTCAAGGCCAGCCTTAGCATTCCTACGGTGAAGTTACCTACTCCCTCCTGAATATACCCGATCTACTCTTCATAATCCCAGCACTGTTTTCATTCCTTCCCAAATTCAGAACTTGATGGTAGTGCTATTGCTGTATCATAATGCTTTGCTGCCTTTGCTCCCTTTCATATCTGCCTTCCACAACAGTTGTGAGACCCTGTCAAAAAAAATGATGAAAAAGCAACAACCACGAGGATGGGAATTTTCCCTTTTTTCTTCACCACCAGATCTCTAGAACCTGGAAAAATACTTAAAACATTTTAGGTGGATTTTGAATATTTGTAGACAAAAACCATTGGATGGATGGATGGATTGCTGATGTTGAAAGCACACAGCCTGAAGTTCTTTTAGGAAGAAATAAAGCCACATATATACTTACTAAGTGCCTGCTACATACCAGTTACTTTTGGCTATTAATTATTTCCCAGATTAAACAAAATAAATATTTTTTCAAGTCCAGCAAGCCTCACTTTATGCAAGAAATATGGCCCAGTCATTTAACTAAGAAGCAACTCTAAACTTAAAGAACATGCACTTTCTGCCTTCCCCTCTCTTCCTTGTGTATCTGTTAGTGCTCTAATAAATAATTGCTTGATATTAGGATTATTTGGCCACTTTTACATAGTGAGTTTATGCACAGAATCTCATTTGATTGAATGTATCTGTTGGAAATTGTCCTTACTTTTTTGCATCTAGAAGAATACTGATTTAAAGATTTTTATAGGGCTTTGGGGCACCCTTTTTGGCACATTTTACCTTTGGAAACACTGGGACCATGTTACAGTTATTTTTGAGGAATACAATACTTAGATAATTGTTGTCAGAAAAAAACCTTCCAGTATTAGTCTTACATTACAGTTTCAGAGTGCATTCAATCAATATACATTCATTTAAGTGGAAGTGATTGTTACTACATTTGGAAAAAATTTGATCTCAGTAATAAGACAGATGTTACTGAGATGTATTTGGTGATTTTTGAAAAAATATTTACTTTCGTCAGTGTAATTTTGGGTGGGGTATTTTTTTTAACTTTAGCTTCTTCATACATAAAACAGATATTACCTAGATTAATTTTTCCAGTAGGTGATTCAGAGCACATAAAATTGCCTCACCTGTAGAGAATATAAGATGAATGAAAGCCAATACCATTATTAAAAACAATAAAAGGCTACTTAAAACTGATTATTTGCATAAGGCTGCTTGAATATGAAGGAAAGTAAAACCTTCTAATTGCTAGTGTAAAAGTCCCCGGATTCAAGATGTATAGTTCTGATTTTCCAAGAATGTCCTTAGAGTGCTCACTGTGTGTGCTTGCATTGAACATTAAGAACATCACAAGTAACATCAGACCTTGATGTCATTGGAACTGACTAAGACAGTGTTTGTTTTTTATAAATTAATTAAGCCTTTTTGTTTGTGTTTTCGTGGCCAAATATTTAGAAAGATATTGATGTTTGTTTTGGCATCTTGTCAAGTATAAGCCTGATACTTTGTCACTCATATTTCTTAAATTGCTCACCCTTTTCATTTAAAAATAACAGCAGAATAGTCCCAGAAGTAGCCACCTCTAACTTCTGAATCCGCAAGGGCCTTTTCCCAAGTGTTTTCCAACAGAAGCAGCTGCTGTCTAATGTCATTTCATGAAGACTTATTTCTCTCTTTTCAAATTTGAGAGGGAGAAATTGTTACCAAAGGAACTGTCACCCTCAATCACAGATTAAAATGGTACCAAGAGTTTTCTCTACTAAACATTGGTGACTCCTAGTTATTCCTTAAGAAATGTAAAGATATATTTATATATACACTCTTTAAGACAGAGAGCTCATTGAACAAAAGTTAACAATATTGATTTTTAGAAATAAGAAAATACTGAGGAGCTGATACAAAATAGGGATTTTGTTAAACAACAGTTTACCAATTCACTTATTAAAATTATCCTAGAATTTCAGGATCTTAGTGTCTTTAATATTAGCTTGCTAGGGGCCACATGTACCCCTGTGCAGATTGAAATGAGGTTTTACAAGTAAACTTTTAACATTATCATATGATCTTTAGTGATTTTTTTTTTTCATGATGCTCAGGTAAAGGCTCCTGGGGGACCTTGGGACTCTGTGTAGGGGAGGATGCAGTGCGGTGCTGGCTCTGAGTCCTGTGTCTCCACACAGTCAGGCTAACCAGTATGTTTCTGCAGTTGGGTTAGTAAATTCAATGATTACCAATAATAGTATTTTAATTTGCCTACGTGTGTGTGTGTCTATGAAGGCAGGTCTTAATTGTTATTTACTTACAAAACTTGGACTTGCAGTATTTATGAAATCTTTCAATAAGTTAAGTATTTTGCAACAGTGATATAGGAATTATAGAATGGATTAAACAGTCCCTTATTTATATTATCCAGAATGCCTGAGAAATGTATGAATCACATATTTGCATATATATTTAGTCAGAGGTGATAGAATTATAATATGATTAATTTGAAACATCATCACTTGAGGGTAAGATATTTGTGATTTTATGAATAAAGCCATAGAAGTTCAGAATTTAATTTTTATGATTCATTAATACTTTTTAAATCAATTAAGTTGAACTGAGTGAACAAGAATGTTCCATGAATCAGAAGGCCCTCATACTCAGGGCAGGCTCTTATATCTTATCTAGTAATCTAAACAGGCAGGATTTATAAATGGGAATAGGGAAGTTGCAGAGGAAATACCTTCTTTCGTTGCAGCTTGAAGTTTGCTTTTCTTTGACATTTGCCTTGTAGGGATGTGGTGTGATCATTTTTGCATCATGGGAGTCTGTAGCTCAACTACAATGCTAGGCAGAGACTCGGCTATTTATTTTACAAGGATAAAATCTGAATTCCCATTTGTTTTCATCCTAAGCTGGGTCGCGGTTTGCTGTGTAGGAACTCAACATAGAAAGGTAGCTTTAGGCCAACTTTAATATAATTTGGCAAATCTAATTCTAATGTAATCAGTCTATGATGCTGAGTGAATTTCTCAGAGCTTCCATCTCTCAAACACAGTGCCCAGAATCTGCAAGTGAAAGGGAAAGGGGGTTATTCATTTTAAGTTCCATAGGAATTGTGATCTGGGATTAAAACAAAAAACAAAGTAAAACAAGGGGGGGGGGCAGGGGAGGAGGGAGGGATGGGAGGATAGGGGGAGGGACAAAAGGAGAGTGGGAACGCCCTTGTCACCTTGACAAGATAAGTATGTGCACAAAATGCTCAACTCCATTGTTAACCTTAAATTTTGCAAGTATACATATCAATAAAATGGGGGGCGGAGAAAGCGAAAGGGAGTTAAACTTCCTCACTGTTCCCTGGGATTTGCCCTTGGATTTCTGAAGGTAGAGATGTTAAGGTAGAAGAGTCTGGAAGAACAAAGATGATCCATTTATGAGAAGCAAAGCAGGGAGATGTTTCCAAAGGAGAAGAAGAGATTAGAGAAGACCCCAGCATCTAGCCTCCACAGACCCTCTCCCCAGACACACCTGGAATGAGCTTTAATATCCTGGGCGACTCCTAAGCCAGTACGGTTGACTCCATTAAATGTAACTGTCACTTATCTCCTGTCAATTTGATGCCCAAAACATTTCCTTAAGACATAATCTCCAAATAAATATAAGATCATAATTGTTTCTAATGGGGCTGGAAGAATAGCTCAGCAGCTAAAGTACTTGCCTAGTAAGTACAAAGCCCTGAGTTCCTTTCCCCATTTCCACAGAAGCTGGGTACAGTGGCACACACCCCTAATATCAGGATTTGAGAGGCTGAGGCTGAAGTATTACCGTAAGTTTGAGGCCAGTCCGGGCTACAGAGGAAGACCCTGTATCAAAAATAAATAAATTGTTAATCTTCCCTTACATGATAAAGCTATATTGTATACAACCAAAAACCCAATAATTTCTTCATTTAAGTCTTAGTTATTCTAGCATTTTTCAAAAGTCCAAGTCTGTTTTGAGACTCAAAGTAACTTCTTATCTGTAGAAAAAAAAAAGTAATTCCAAGTTATAATGGCACAGGGTAAATATTCCATTCCAAAAGGTAGGAGCAAAGGGCCAAAAATCAAAATGGATCAAACTAAGACCAAAACCTAGTAAGGCAAACATGAAGTTCTGTAACTCCATATCCAGCTTTCAGATTACAAAGCGGTAAAATAAAATGTGAGTTCCATAGAGCCTGGGTGGTCCACTTGTTCAGCTCTGTTCATTGTGGCCCTTCATGCGTCTCGTGTAGGCTCCATTCACAGCTTATAACTTTCTCTGGCTGTTGTCCCATGTTCTTGGCACCTTACTCTTCCTGCAGTCTTCACTGATTCCTGGCTTCATTTCCAAGAGTACTGCTCTCTCAGAGGACCCTTGTTTGGCCTCCCAACCTTCCTTTTAAATCTGAGTGGAAACTTCTCTGATTCCACACTCTCACACTCTGTGTGCCCATGAAGCCAGCATCATGGTGACGGTGCCAAGGCATGCTGTCAGTGGGAGCGTGGGAGCAGTCCCCACTAGGCCCCCTTGGCCCATCAGTGCAACTGTCTCTGAGGATCTAGAGCGCTGACAAAGTGAAGTGAATTCTAAGAGCCTGTTCCTTAGAGGAATCTACTTGAGTAGGGACCTCAGGGAATATTTTCTCAAACGAAAGGTTGCATTCTATACCCTCAGTCCCATGGTGGGTAGGATGTTATTCTCAAGGCATCTTTCTTTTTATCTGTATATGATGTATTAGATTTCTTTCTAATGGTGCTAGTATCTTCAGTAAGCATATTCCTTTGTTCCTGTCCATACACTTTGCTCCTTCTTACCCAAATTTTAGGGATTTTTAAAATTTCCTTTATTAGTTTTAACTCTCCTGCTTTGAATTTGGCCTCCATCTTTCATTGTAAATTTATCTAAAATCAGTTAACCCACTGTCCCAACCTGAAAGTTGAAGTTCTTTTGAATTCCTTCTGCCAGATCGATTAGTTCACTGCTCTTAACCTCAGTCTGCAGCAAAATCTTAGGAGCTGAACAAAATATACACAAATTTTCTTCTAGTGTGCAATTATGGCATCTGACTGGATTACCAGTAAAATATTTCTATCTGAATCTCCTGAGCCTGTCCTCTACTCTCAGCCTTCTTATTAGCATTCTTTTCTTCTTAGCTTCGACCAGGAACTTTTATATATCAGGCTTTGCTTATAGCACTCTAAGTCTTCTGTAGGCTGAGTCTCCAAACCTTTTCAAACTCCTCCCATAAATATTATCTAAAGAACTCTAACCTCATGGTCAAATATACTCACAGCCAAGATCTCATTCTAGGTAACAATTTTCTTTCTTAGTCAGCTTTGTTATCACTGAGACAAAAATGCCTGATACTCATGACTTAGGAGAAGATGTCTGGCTTGCTCTTTTAAGAGACTCAGTTTGTTATTGACTGGATCCAAGGTGCATGTGTTGTGGCTGAAGGGCATGAAGGAGCAAAGACGCTCAGTTCATGGTAGCTCAGAAGCAGAATTGGAGAGTACAGTAGTGAGGATCCAAATATAGAGACCAAGGCAAGGTTCTACTGGAAGTGTTCTTTAATATCCTGCGTATCTCTCAAGCCGAGGAAGTTGACAAAATTAAGCTAAACTTTTACAAAATTAGAAACATAGACCTGAAAAGGACTATTAACACCTCTCCAGCCTGCTCAGGAAAATGTAGAGGACAAACTAAAAATGTGTTAACTCCTGGAGAGACGATTTAAGTACTCCAGTTTTCAGTAGAGGGGAAGATACTCACTTTAAAGAAGTGTGAGTTGGTAGCTGGCTAAGTGGTCCCTATAGAACGAATGGCCTGCCGCTTCTTAGAATACTGGCAGCAGCTTACACGTGAGGGACTGACTGCCTGAAAGTCGCTACAACAGGTTTGCTGGAATGACTAGGGCAGTGTTTTCTACCCCTTCACTGTTATTGCGTGCGGTGCATAAAGAGCATGAATTGTACTGTATTGCTGTCACATCGATGACATTGAACGTTATTTTATTTTTCTAGATCTAATTAGATTGCACTTTGAGTTGCAGCTCACCAGCATGGCATAAGCATCCTTGTTAAACAGTGGGAAACTGAAAGTGAATTTGTAAAGAAGAACATACTATCTCTATAAGCAGTAGGAATATATAATATTTACTCTAAGTTTATTAATTTTTCTGGTATATTTTTAAATATTATGTCATGGTGAAGAATGGTCTCTGCTTTAGATATTTCCAGAAGTGTTAGGAGGGGCAAGGAAGGAAATTAATTTTCTAGGGAAACCTAATGGAAAACAGTACTGATACAGAAGCTACAATTTGTAACTACATTTTTTTTAACATCAGAGAGTATAAATTCTGTAGTCATTACCAGCACAGAAAAATGTTATCTACCCAGTTCCACCCTTCTCACCACCATGGTTCCCTAAACTTTTCTATGATGCACCAATTTATTTAACTTAAACCTAGTGATGGAAGTAATCTCTTTTGTATTTGGAATATTCTGACTCATGGAATGTATTAGTGTCATTTGTAGGTGACATCTAATTTAACATAACTACATAAATCATGTGGTAGAATTTAATAAATCAGAGCTATTTTAATTTTTTACAGAAGGATTTAACAAAGTAGACATATTTTCAGATATGTACTTACTGTAACAGAATATAAGTAACAAGTGGATTTCATGAATAATTTGGGTAGAAAAAAAGATAGGAAAAAATCTTGTACTCTTAACCAAGGATACATAATTGCTTTAAATATACATTAGATTGTTCCCGAATGCTATTTAAATATTCAGAAATTGTGAGATGCTAAAATCACTTAAATCTTAAGATAGATAAAGGAATATGTAACTAGTTGTTATCTATTTCCTCAAGCAGCCATTTTAAAGAAAACCTATGAAAAACCACGTATCTGAGAATGAATAGTTGTTTAAATAGTTGTGAGATGAAATACAAATCTGAAGCTAAGAATGTCAGTCTTCTCTAGAATATTCTATAGGTAAATGACCTGCTGAACCTGTGCAATCTTATTTACTCTTTTAAAAACATCCACTGAAAATACTGGAGTATGTGTAGCTGTGGAGTATACTTTTTCCTTGAAACACTATAACAGAAAAAAAGTACTGTTTTAATTGTGAAAAGTCATGCTTTTTTCCTCACTACACTTATGGTTAACATAACATGAGAAGTAGAGCAAATATTTTATTTTCCAGGTGTCTTATTATCCATCATTGTGTACTGTAAGCAAAATAAACTGCTGTGAGTGTGAAGCATTCTGAAGCATTTAAGGTTTTAATCACTGTCAGTTGTACTCAGTCCTTGAAGAAAACAGCAATGAAAATGTACATTGTTAATGAAAATCCCTCAGTTGTACTCATCGAAATTTAACCTACATGGAGGAAGATATGTCCTTGGGTGAAATTTCACTCTCCAGTTGACAAAGGCAGTGGGGTTTCTGGAACTAAATAATTCCTGAGCCATAATAGAAGTCAAGACTTCCTCCATCTTTGCTGGGCATTCCAGTGATTTCCATTTACTACTGTGGGCCATGGGCTTACAGCATAATGGTACTTTTCAAGCAAATTTTTAATTAGGAACAACTTCATGAAATCACTTCCTTGAAAGAAAATGTGGAAGGAGAATTTAGCATGGGCCTCCACCTTTTTGTTTCGTACCAATCCACAGCCATTACTGACTATTTGGTGAGAGCCAAGGTCTGCTCCAAGCGCTGCTATATAGGCACACAAAATATAAAGAGACACTCGTGAACTCTGGGCATAAATTGAAAATTGCAGTTCTCAGACATAAACGCATTGAAGATTTCAAGCTAGTGATAAAAGGAAATAGTTCCTTTGTACTGATGTCACAGTTATTTTAACTCAACTCTACTTGCACAGTTCACCTGCCAGGTTATTATGAGAGACAGTATTTATAATACCTAGCATTTATTAAAGACTCAGAAACATTTTTATATCATCCAGTTTTTACAACAGCTTTATGATGGAACTATTGGCATGCTTTTTCACAGATGAGGAGCTGACGGCCATTGAAGTTTGACAAATTGATCGAATCCACAGTGCTAGTTTACCCACAGGTTATGTTCTGAGGCACCTTTGTTGGCGGACCATCCCACATTTCTCACCTTTACACTTTTACATGCTTAAAAGGTGTTTATATTTTCATAAAAATGTTGAGAGTAAAATATTGTACAGTGAATCTTATTTAGATAGTGGAAAGGAGAGGAACAAGAGTACTTTACACAATTGCATGACTTTGTCGATATCATAGGACTTAATTTTTACATGATTTTGTTTCACTGTCACTATCCTCAAGTGATTCACTATGGATTTGTTCATAGGTGACTTTGGCCAAATTAGCTTAACAAGTGCATTTGCATCATTATAATAATGATATCTAAATTCACCTACAAAAAGACATTTATTGAGCTATTTTTTCCTTTACACATACTATTTTTGCATGATCAGAGAACAATACATCATATGGATAATGAATTATCTATACTACTTATAATTTGATACCAAAATCTGATCTATAACAGCCAATCTCATAAGATCCAATCAATATCTCTACAAGGGAGTAGTTGTAACCTTTAGTCTAATTCTCTAAAAAGGTAGCAGAAGTATTTGTAAGAATAATTTACCATATGTACGAGAATGTGAAGCATATACATTTTACAAAGGAATTAATTCCAATATAAGTTCATTAATATATGAATGCAAAATATTCTTAGTTTTGTTCTACAGTGTTTTATAGCTAGATGCACTTAGAACTTCTGTTATATTCCCGATCCTTCTCTTTGTGCTCTATTGCTTTGGAATACACTCTATCACAATATTAGAGCACATATTTGTAAGTTTTTTTTCTAGCTTCTGCTAATATGTGGTGCAAAAGAAATCTTAAGGGACGTATCATTATCCATTAATAGAAAAATTTGTCCATTAATATATGCTTCATAGTTTCTAGTAACATTGGTTCTTCCTCATGAACCTTTTCCTTGGTCTGATGATGGTTCAACTAGCTTCTGCTTTCTACCACTGTCTCTGTGAACCCCTCTGTCCTAGCATGATCCCGTAGGGGTTTACAGTGCATGGTTGGGACATTCCTTTCCTGTGCGGGTTTAGGGAAGTGTTAGGAAACATGATGGATGGTGCAACATATTTTGGGAAAAGGTTGATAGTATGGGCTCAATCCCCAACATTCATATATATTTTTAGTGACCCAGAACATTCAATAGTAACATATACTCACATAGCATTAAGTGACAAATTATTTTTCTAAAATAATTTTATAATGAGTGAACAATTTTTTTTAGAGTTTATGGGGTCAGAATGTTTAGAATTATCTCTGAAAAAGCTCGAGGTTTGCAATAATTGAAGCAATGGAACAGAGATTGGTGAAAACATGTAGAGTTCTAGAGCTGGAGTCTCCTGCAGAAGTGTAATTTCAAGCAACCTGTGGCGATCAAGCCATATATGCTGCAGCTGACTTTCCACTCTTTTTCTTAAGCATTCATTTTGGTAGCTCAGGTTCTTGATCTGATGCCACATTTGAGCCATTTCAGGCATCTCTTGCTGGTTCATTGTTGTCTTTGCTTTTTAGGATTCCAGTCTTCTAGGTGAGTGTTGACAACAAACTCAATCCTAAGAATTGTGAAACCTGGGCAAAAGTACAAATAGACTCTCATATATTTTAATATTAGTTGATGTTTTTCTGTGTTCTGTATTGTTCTTGGATGAAAACTACTTCACACACTGGATCACTTCATATTTGTAAGCTAAATGCAGCTTCTGCTAATATGCTGTCCCAAACCCCACCAAGAGGCATATTTTAATCAACTAAGAACTGGAATGATTTCTGTCTCTGATATATAACTGAATAGTTGCAAATAACTTTTCTTCTTTGCTCATAAACTTTTTCATTATAATATAATTATTTTAAACCAAATACCATATACAGTAAAAGGTTTTATAATTCTAATTTGATAAAACTTTGTAACCATCTTGATGGCTAAGTATGATGTTAGAGCTTGGGACTTCAGGTTGTAGCCTCTCCTCCCCCCAGTTCTCTTCTACTTTGTGAGAGGTCTTCAGTCAAGTGGGTAGAAGCTGTGGCCGAATATCTAGCACCTGTGCACTCTCCCTTAGAGCTTCTGCACTGGAGCACTCATCCTTTCTAGATGTGTGCATATAACGCAGTAAGCCGTCAGAGGAGCAGAAGTGATAAGAGTGATCTTCAAGACCAAGAAGAGGGCTTGGGCTTATTCAGGAATCTCAAGGTCTAGATCTAGAGGCTGGGAGTACAAACTGTAGATAAGCATCCAAAGGCTCCCTGCGGGTGAAGTGCATGGTCGTAGAAGGACCAGTGGCTCAAGAATTATACTGGAGTGTCATTGTTTTATTTGCGTCTTAAGGTATCACTGCTAGCTTGAACTGAGGATATATCAAAAGAGATCAAGAGGAGGTCTGGGTAGACCACAGTGTAGATAAGAAGCAGTGGTGGGTCAGTTGGATGACTGATGTGGTTGAATTCAGGATCATATTGAAATGAAAACAAACAGGGCAGATCACGTTTGCTGTGTGAAAAAGGGAAAAGATGGGCCTAGTGTTTTGGCCAGAAAACCAGTAAGAATAGATTGACCTCAAGTGACATGTACTGCGCTGCAAGAGGAATGAAGGATGAAAGATGGGAGTTCAAGATTTGGTAGATATATCTGAGAAGTGTTTGAGACAACCCAGTGAGGGAGTTGAATAGATAGGTGGATTTGGGAATCTGTGGTTTAAAACAGTGTGGAGGTGCAGATTTGGAGATCATCATATTTGAAAATGGGTGAAATCTCTGAGGAAATGAGAATAGAGCGGGAAAGGAAGATGGGGCATGGGAGCCTGCAAAGCACTTCAGCAAATTGATAGTATTTTTATACATTCTTAACATTTAGTACATACTATCATAACTGGATGGTCTTGATTAATTTACTGAGAAACTATACTTTTAAATGAAACTCAAAGCCTTTTACTGTTTTTATACTAACTCACAAAACTTTAAGTAATCGTCTCCTATTGTAAGCTACTAAATTTAATAGTAAATAGTTAAAATAAAAAACGTGGCTATAATGCATTTAAGCAAAATCAGTTCTTCATATATGTTGTTTGTAAAAGTAAACTCCAGAGATGTACAGGGCTGATGTCCTTTGTTAAATATACCACTAAACAGAAATATGACCACTTTAAACCTGTCCTGAATACTGCAAACTATCACAGGCTAGTTTTACATGGGATAAGCTTAGTAAATTGCTTTTACAAGTAAAATTTGATTGATGGTTATGTGTCATGTTACTCTGTCAATGAATAGGAGCCATATTCCTTTCACTGTATTCAAATATGAGGCATGAGAAATATCTCATGAAATAAAATCCATTGTTTTATTATTAGCACATGTATGCCTTTTAAAAAGAAATACAACTTGCACTAGAAATGCAATTCCAACCCGTTATGCTTTTATATTATGAAGCCAAAATTAATATGAAAATGGTGCAGAATAAGAAACTGTATGTTAATCAGCGTACTGGTTGAAAAAATTGAAAATCAGCATTCAATAGTTCATTTTTATCTGAATGACTATGTACATGTACTGATTGATTAATGTAACTTTTAATACAGAGTATTGTTTGTGTCTTTTTAGTCTATTCGAGAAGTCACGGGCTATGTATTAGTGGCTCTTAACCAGTTTCGTTACCTGCCTCTGGAGAATTTACGCATTATCCGTGGGACAAAGCTTTATGAAGATCGATATGCCTTGGCAATATTTCTGAACTACAGAAAAGATGGAAACTTTGGACTTCAAGAACTTGGATTGAAGAACTTGACAGGTAAGGAATGTAACAAAAATAGCAAATATGCTTTTAACAGGAGATAATGTGATCTGCAAACATTTACACTGTGTTGTTACTGTAACACGTGTTAATGAGGCACACTCCAAAAGCACTTAAATATCTGCTAAGTCTTATGAGAAGTAATACCTATGCTTTTATTTGTAGATTTTTTTATGTGTAGTTTGCAAGATACTGTAATTGTCATCCAAGCTGGACAGAAGTACACTCTAAGGAATTTTTCAACGACTGGAAACTGAGATAGGAAGCAGGTTTAAGAATATTGCCTGGCTGTTGCCGCTGAACAGTGGACCATGTTATCAGATCTCTGCAATAGCATCACAACTCTTGCTCTTCTGAGAGATTCGTAATTCCCAGGCTGTTGTATCTAACTCACTTATCTCTAGTTTTCTGCAGAATTACTTTTATTTGAAAAAAAAATACCTAATATATTTGGTTCAATCTTTCTTATTCAGTGGCTTACTAAATATTATTAGTATTTTTCTCAAAATGCTTCAATATCATCAGAGTGATTTTGTTTCTCCCTAGGGCCGGACATTCATAATGCCAGTAACCTAGAATTATTATCATGTCATGAATAACACTTCCTAGGAATTAATATGATCTCAGTGCATATGGTTCCTAGAGGATCTTGTGTAAGGATATTTGGAATTAGATTTCTAATTATGAATATTTGACATGTATATCCTGTAATCAAAATGTGCTAGTGAGTAACTAGTCCCAACAATGGTATGAAGTTCACAGGATTATTTAATCTAAATTCATATGATCTATACATTTTTCATTCTAATATGTAATTTTGTATTATATATATATTTTTTCTCAGTGGTAACCTTGACATTGAAATATTTAATATTTTAGAATATCACCTTATTAAAATGTTAAGTGAAAAACAAGTTAACAAGGTTGTCAGGATAGAGAAATATTTTGACGTTTTACATTCAGAGTGAATTCAGTATAAAGTTGAACTTATAAATTCAATGTAATAGTGAATTCGAAATAAAGTTGGAAGCAGTTTCATACTTACCCTGACATATGAGATAAAACTGGAATGCTTTGGGTAAAGAAAGGGGCACTATTATTTATTTGGAATATGATTGCTGGCAAATTGGTGAAATGATAGTGGCAAATGCAAGGTAAGAATTTAGAGATTCCTTCATCAACATCTCATTTTTCTTTCTCAATGGCTGCTTTCTTACTGAAGAACAAGTTTTGGGTAAATTGCTACTTATATGTAAATAATAACAGGAGTAGGAGTTTCAGGAAATATGTGGGTGGAAAAAAGTAAATGCTTGAGGTTAGAAATACAAAGAGAGTAGGATGCAGTAAAACTTGTATTACAAACATGGCTTTTATCATGATTTTTTATTAATTTAGAGAAAAAACAATAGTTCGTGTCTTTAAAATGTTTAAAAACACTTGGATACTGTTACTATTCTATAAAATTTCAATTTTAAGTTTTTTTGTTCATAAAGATTTTTATTTATATTTACTTTTACTTCTAAAATCAGTACTACTTAAATATTAACAAATTACTTAAACAAAATTATGCCTCCATTAAACATAACTTTACTATTTAAATATTTGTCGCCATTACTTTTATTAATACATGTTTGGGATACATAATAATTATATCCATCTTGGGAAATTGATAAATGAACATATCACAAAGTTTTAACTATTGAGTGACAGTTGCTTAACTAGGGTTGTACCAAAATTGAACACTACTCTTTCAAAAATATTGTATTCTTTACTTTATCAGAAAGTATACTATTTTCTGTTATAGCTGTACAGATAGATAACTAATTAAAAATTGTTTATTGCCTAGGAAAATGCATATTTGTTTGAGTTATTTCTGTTTTGAATATGAATTAAGGAACTGTGCAGTAAAACAAATTGTGGGGTATTGGGACAAATTAGAAATATTTCAGATATTCTTTAGGTATTTTGAGCATTGCATGCTAAAATTATTATGTATGAGTGAGTCTAGTGACATGGAATTGGTTTTAAGTGATCTACCACTCTAACCCAATTCTAAGATTCAGAAGTTACACAGAAAATCTGAATGTGTTTCTATGCATGATAATGTACGGAAGGAGGAACTTGAGGTAAGTCTTGCTCTATGAAATTTTGAAGAGGTCCATGTCCTCAGTAATATAAAGCAACAAATACACGTTGTGACTTGCTTCATGGAAGATTATTTTTGTGCTTTGAGGAAATATTTTTTAAGTTTCCTATTTATGTGCTGCATTAAAAAAGTTCATAATTTTTAAAAAATGATTTGTGTGCATGTGTGTGCATGTCTGCATTCTTTTAAGTCCAGGGCTACCTGACTGGTCCTAATTGCAAAGTAAATAGGAAACTTGCTTGTTAGTCAAACACTTCAATACACTATCCTACCTCATTGTATTAAATTTTAAACTCAGTACTTAATGAATCAAAAGCATAAACTCTTGGGAGTCAACTGAGGCATGCTGAATCTGAAATTCTGGGGTTGGAACACAGCAAAGTGGATTTTATTATTCCTACAGTGATTCGGATGATTAAGATTTGAGAAACACTATCCTCCTTAATTAAGGTTATGGTACCAAGAAATGGTAACAAAGCATCCATTTGACTTTTGTATACGTAGTTGATGCAAATAATTTTTAATTCATTTATCATCATTTAGCGTAAAGAGAAGGAATCAAGCAGGAAGAGTTGTATTTTTCATTGAGTGATTTGAAATGCACCTTAAATTGCAATCAGAATAAAATGCAGTAGGATGCTGTAGGTGTATAAAATTCGTTACCTGTTGGGGCTGGCGGAATGGCACAGCAGTTAAAGTGCTTGCCTAACAAGCACAAAGCTCTGAGTTTGATTTCGCAGCACTTCATAGAGCGGGGCATAGTGGCACACGCTTATAATCCCACCACTCAGGAGACTGAGGCAGGTGGATTGTCTTGAGTCTAGGGTCAGCCTGGGCTCACCAGTGAGTTCAGAACCAGCCTGGGCTACGGAAGGAGACCTTGTCTCAAAAAACTTAAGAAAAAGAAAAATAAATATATAAAATTCTACATAATCATTTTCTAGTACTAATTTTGTATAATGATAAACCAGTAAAAGGACAAAAATAATTCATAGTAAATTTTCTTCAAAGGCAAATTTTTATTTTTATACTTGCCAATAAAGTCAATTGCAATTAGGTATGTTGGGAAATGAGAAAAATGTAGTGTTCAAATAATTTTGAGATTAATATTTCGAGAGTTTGAGTGTAAGTGTATACAGGTGTTTATATTTCTCCTGAAATGTGTTTTGCTATGTTGTTAGAATAGTATGGCTTTATAAGAGCACACTTGGTTCCTGCAAACCTTTTCTCTTTGTGTTAAATGGATGTTCACTTAATGTGAGGACTGTCATAAGCAATGGTGTGACCCTTAGAGAGATTATGTCAATTTGAGGCAATTAGGAGCCATGCCTGGATTAGGTTTTAGAAACCACGCCTAGATTAGAGTATGAGTGATTTGTGGGCCAGTGAATCGGGGAGAATGCCCACCCAGATGTGGAGGCCCAAACTCAGAACTCAAACTGTATAAAAGGAAGAAAGAAGAAAGAGTACTACAGCTATTTCCTCTGAGGAGAGACTGTTCTTGAGGGACATGTTCTTTGTGATATGTTCTGTTTGTGATGTTGTGAGAAGCTGCCTTCATCTGTGCCTTTGCCGTGTACTTCCATTGATGCTGGCCAACCCTGAGTGGACTGTGAACTTCTGAAACTGTGAGCTAAAATAGACTTTTCCTTCCCTAAATTTATGGGTGTGGGGTATTGAGTCACAGCAATGAAAAAGAAACTAAGACAAATGGTTTGTTGGATACTCTTTAGACTATATTTTTCAGCATTATTGGTGTGTGTGAGTCTGTGTGGTGTGTGTGTCTGTGTATGTGTGGGTATATATATATATATATATATATATATATATATATATATATATATATATATATCCCCAAAACCTCTAATATCAAAATAAACAAACCACCTATACTTACCTCAGTGCATGTTATGGAGCATAGATTTGGCACCAGAAAACATTTTTTTTAAACAGTTTTTCCTCTACCACCTCGTGTGGTTGTCTTTGAGGCCCAGCTTCTTTATCTGGAAAATTATGAAGAAAATACTCTGTTGCCGTGTTATTCCAGGCAGTAAAAAATAAAGTTGTGAACTGCCAACTACAGCACTTTTCACAGATGATCTTTAGGAAAACGTTAGCTCTCTTCCTTATTTCTGTTTAGTTTTTAGCTTTCTGTGACACTCTGACAAAATGATTGTGCCTGCTTTTGCAAATTCAAATAGATTCCTGTTGCTTCAGTGGGACTTGGATATAATCTGTTTAAACAAAATATGCTCCAAGATTTTAGTCTCTTCTGATTCTGTTTTGAAAGTACTCTGTGTGTAAGTCCTTTGCTTTGCACTGGGAAGCCCAAGATGACGTTTTCTATTCGCGGCAGGTAAGGGTGCTATCTTTCCCTCCGCTCAGCACCTCTCTTCTATCTGTGTCTCCAAACAAACACATACTTCCCAGCCCTTCATTTCGCATTTCCACCCTCACGGCTCACTCTTCCTTGGCTTTGACATTTGTCTTGATCTAGACAAGAGCCTTATTCATCCTGAGTTCCTTTTCCTGGCAGTAGAGTTGCTCAGTGATCTTTAACAATTCTATGAAGAGGCTTAGAAATGTGTAAGTGGATTCAAACAGACTAGTTTAGGGATTGTTATTAAATGGAAGATCTCACAAAGGTAGTACTAATATTTACATTAGAAGAACTACTCAGCATATTGTGTAACATGGAGAAAAATATAAAATGAAATTCCAAGAATATTCTAATCATAAAGATAGGCCATGTAGGACGTGATTACATCAAGGCTAAGTTATAGTCAATATTACATTATTTAGACAGAAATCCGAGGCACATTTTATGAAGAATTCAATTTTTAGATTGTTTAAACTTTCTAAGAATGTCACATTAGTCAGTGTTTTTAAATACAGGTTGATAGTCATGTCATACATTATGCGTATTAAGTAAAAAATACAATGATGTACTTACATCCATAGATAAAATCTTGCATTTGAAAATAGAAAATGTTATAATTATAAAATCAAAGAACTAAATGCCATTTAAGCAATTTTTCCTGGGACTTATTTCCAGTTTTAGAGATGTGATAAGTAAAGTCATAGAAGTGAATTAAGGGGAAATGAGAGCTTTTTCCTCCTAGAGAAGAAAGTCTATGGAGAAATACACCTTGGGTGGAGAAATGTTGGAATGGGTTTTCCAAAGGTTATTAACAGATTCACCTGTTTTCTTCTGACTATCATGTTTTCCCTTGTGACTGAAAAAAGATATTCTGCTGTGGCTACAGAGTACAATTCCTTTCGCCCATTTCCCCGTTAGAGGTCCCAAGGAGACCTTACTCTGAAGGAACCCTTGGCATTGTGGGAACATCTTAGGAAGAGCCTCTCCTCGGTACCGTACCTGCTGTGCTTGCTCTTCCTGGTCCCCAAGACTCTGTACGAACTGAATGCTCTCTCTGAAAAGAGGAAGCGTGTGTATTCTGAGGAAAGAAAACTTCAAAGGTGGACACACCCCCTGATGAGAATTCATTTGTGGAGAAAGCATGAATTTTGCTTGTGATGTTTAGATAATGGAGGAGAAACTGCCACTCAGAATCCCAAATGCAGTGTGAGGAATGATCAGTTTCCACCATGGTTCAGTAATTTCTCTCTGAGGAAATCGGTGAATGCATTAGAATACGAACCTCCCAGTCCCCACCTCAGAAAACCAACATTTACTGCCTCGAAAACACAGAAAGAGGAAGAACTGGAGATCCTCTGCATTCATCCCGAGGCACCAAGCGGGGAGTAGCAATGCTAGGGCCAGAGTCATTGGATCTTTGTATTTATTGCTTAACTGGCGTGAGGCTAGGAATAGTAATATTAGGCAATTACCTGAATCTGCATTGTAGAAAGAATTAAGAGTGTATAATTTTTTTAAATGTGGTACTTGGGATTAAGCCCAGGGCCTTCACATTTAGCCATATGCCCAATCAGTTTCTTATCTTTGATTTTAAAACAGGTTCTCACTATATCACTAGATTGCCCAGGCTGGACTTGAACTTGTGATTCTCCTACTTCAGCCTTCCAGATTGCTGGGGTTAAATTCTTGTGCTATAGAGCCTGACTGAGCGCATAGCCATTTTGACAGGTCTCTTTTAGTTACCACTAAACACACACATACCCTCCAGCTTAGGTGTAAAAGGCAGCCTGGTCTGTGGCAGGCCCTAAGTGCCTCACATAGCCAGGATTACAAAATACATTATTTTGTTTTCTTTTTAAAAATTAAAAGCAGTAAGATATAATATTCTGAATTGTTATGGGATTTTATACTTTGAAAAATGCTTAGGATCCTTTGTTTCACATACATTCACCCTGTAATGAGGGCAAATGTCTCTTCTATAATTTTACATTTAGAGAAACCTGCCCTGAGGTCTTTTGGCTAAAAAGGGTTGTTTCATACTAAAATCAAGATCTATTCATTGTTTTTATATATTAGGCTATTCTTTAGAACTGTTTTAGGCAGTTTTCTTTTTCTTTTTTTTTTAGGCAAGAACTTAGGAGAAAAATTAAACTATTTGCATATTTAAACAGTCCAATCTGAAGCAAAGGGTTTAAGGTTGGATTTTAGATTTAAAAAAAAAAAGCATGCTGCTGAAATTCGTGAATATGTTACATGATAAGTTGACAATCAAATATAATTAACACACTAAAATAACATTGTGAATGCTACATTTTATCGACGAATAACATCTACAAACTGATTCTAAAGTCACTGCCACTCAACTATGACCTTTTAAAAATCAAGATTACTAAGCTGTTAGTCCTCATACACAAACATTTATTAGTTGACTCATTTTTCCTAGTAAAGGTTCAAGAAGCGTTTGGAAAGTGAGTTCAGTTCAAATATTCATTAACTTTGTTTTGTCCTTGTTTATTCAAGACATTGTGCCATGATGTGAGCTGCTCTAAATTATCTCTGCAAGCTGGTTTTCTCCTGGTAAATATTATTCTTTTGACAAATATTTGCTCTTCAGTTTTATTATAAAACTATTGGGAAAATATCTTGCCCAATTACTATTATCTTTATATATAAGAATATAAAAAGTGAAAAACCCATTTTAATCTGCTGTGTTTTGACAGCTCCACAGCCAGACAGAATTTTCTGTGTTGACAGAGAGAAGACTTCACAGTAGGGCATCCAACAGCCACACGTGTCTACTGAAATATGTTTCTATTTGATTTAAATGCACATGACCATATGTGGCCAATGGCAATAGTATTAGGTTAGTTCCAAAGGAGTAGTGTGCTTCACTGACCCCACTGCAGTGGCAGGATTTATGAGCATAAGAACCTCCAGAACCAGAGAGGAGACTCTGGATCTGAGATTTATTGAGTAAATCCTTTTTAAGGCAAGTCACTCAGCTTTTTAAGCCTTGTTTTCTCATCTTTGCATAAAAATAATGAAAACTCCTAGTTGTCAGATGGTTATGAGATTTGCATTAGGTGTTATGTATATAATAATAATAATGTTATCTGCAGTTCCTAAAATAAATGCTTATTATTTGAAAATATGCTTTTGGTTGAAAAAACACATGCAATAGAAGTAATATTTTTTATAATCACTGAAAGCACATCAGGCTTACATCGTCAAGTCATAAAGTCTAGACTGCCATTTATTATTTAGGACCTAACTATATTTTAAATTTACAGGTCTCTAGTCAGCACCCTTGGCCTCTGAATGTACTTAAAGTGGCCAGTTGCTATGGCTGATGTTTTATTGGTTAGAAATGTGGCTATTTAAAAGTGAAAATTTGCTTTTGATTTTAGTTACTATAGTGTATCTAGTCAGAAAGGGGTCTCAAAGCCTGTTTTTTACATGGAAAGAAATGTGAGATTATGGTTATTATTCTTACAAATAAATTATTTCAAATATATGAATTAATGCCAATATACATATTTTCATGTTGCTAGCATTTTCCAGTTCATGTTAAAAGTCTTTCATAGCCTGACATGTATTTTTTTATTAGTTGAACAAGTAGAATGAGTCTTTATTTAGAAACAAACAACAGAGGACTAAAATGCTCCCATTGTCTAGGAGGGCTTCCCAAATGGGTGCCCCTGTTGACATGACATTCAGTTAAGAACAAATGTTATAATGTCTGGAAAACGTTTTCATAAGTGTATATCTGCCATACTTCATCAAATCATGTTATATCAGTCACGAGAAACAATTTTTGTTGTTCATAGGCCACACTTATAGTAGAAATGGTAAAAGACCAGCACAAGTGTAAATGAATGTTGAATGGGTCAGTATTTTTCCCACATTTTATTGATATGTATACTTGCAAAATTCAAGGTTTACAATGGAGTTGAGCATTTTGTGCACATACGTATCAAGGTGACAAGGGCTTTCCCACTCTCCTTTTGTCCCTCCCCCTACCCACCCCTCCCTTTTAAACTTAGTCATATGACAAAACCCACGTTTTAGAATTGATACAATCTAGTGATATATAAGCAGAATAAAGAGTCAGAAAAACCTCTCAATAATTTTTCTAGAAGCATAGTATTGTATTTGTGAAACAGGTTGCAGTAAAAATGACCAACATTACTTAAGAATTCATTTCTATATGAAAGAAAAGATAAATAAGGGTTTGCACAACCCAATATTTTTGGTATTATAAATGTTGCCAACTGAAGCATTTTAATTTTTCTTTTCTCCCTGGGATTTAGCTGATTTATTGACTCCCTGAGTAAAAGAGATTAAAATGTAGTTCCAAATTAGAAAAGACAAAAAATTGTTGCAGGAATTTCTCTTAAAATTCTCTCTGTAGTAGTCATTGAATTGGGGGAGTGTCTCAGCACACCGGCAGCATGAGGATGGTGTCTGCCCCCTTCACCGATCTCTTTTGACCTACAGTGCAGTTCTTTCCTCTGTTACTCTGTACTTACTACTTTGTGATCCACCTGTCCACTACATCTTGTGTCTTCAACAATTTTATTGCACACCAAGTCAAATTGGTTTAGCTATTGCATTATAATAATCAACAATTTTGAAGAAGTTTTTCACGGAAAATTAATAAAAACAACAGTGATCTATAACTTTTACTTTCTCCTGATACCATTGAAATTGTTTTTATTTTGTTTATGATACCAATTAAAATTTAGATTGGGCAGGGCATGTAAGAATGTCACAGCAGTTGAAGCACTTGCCTAACAATACAAAGGCCTGGGTTCGATTCCGCAGCACCACATAAGGTGGTTGTGGCGGTGCAAACTGTAATCCCAGCACTGGAGAAGCTGAGGTAGGAGGATTGCCATAGTGCAAGGCCAGCCTGGGATCCGTAGTGACTTTAGGACAAGCTTCATCTACTGAGCAAGACCCTGTCTCAGAAAATAATGAAATGAAATAAAATAAACTATAAATAAATATATAAAATGTTGATTTTTGTGGCTTATTAATATGGAAAAAGATGGATACCACAAAAGAACATTTTAAATTTTCGAAATGTAAAATAAGAGAATACAAATTCTTGATTTTTATATGACAGCATACTCTTGGCAAATACTAGCAAAATAAAGAATATAATTTTATGATGGCTCAAATTGTCTACACTTTCTCTTTTTATGTCAAGCTGAATGATACTGAATAGAATTATACAAATGTCAGTGCCCTAACAAGAATCCAATTATAAGTTTCATTTGTTTTTAATTATTCATACAATCAGAATTCTAATGTACTTCATGTCTATGATTTTGTTTTACCTTTTAACAATCTGCATATTCATCATAATGCACCTAGAAACAGAATATCTACATGACATAGTAAACCCTAATTTATTTAAAACTGTATATATATTTAGTATAGCTAAATTTAATTAGTAGCTATGCACATGTAGCTATTATGTGTTAAAATAACTTCAATTATTTAATAGGTAAAATTGGTTTACAAATATTTTACTTTCTTCCTTATGATAAGTTCAAAATTTATTAATGTAGATTGGAAATATTAAGTACATACCACAGTACATGGAGTAATTTGTAGGATTTGGATGTAAAGTCGGTAGTGAAAGTCTAGATTTTTCTTTTATCACTTCGCTATAGAAATTCAGAGAAGGAAAAAGGTCATTCGGCATTGAACTTTTAGCTACCTCTGCTATGTGTGAGTGAATGGAGCACTATGAAATTATGCACAAGCCCCGAGGTCCTCTCCTCAGCCCACTTTGTCTTACTGAGTCTTTGCTCTGTGCAGATAGTTTACATGGGACTCAAATGATTGTGTAATAAATGCAAATTGAATAAAAAGATTAAATTATTGCTAATTATATTGAAAGTTTTAAATCTAGAAAATATACTTATTTATTTAGCTATTTGGAAGTGAGATAATAGGGGACAATCAAAGAATAAGGTGAAAAGACCGAACTGGACATTGGTTTCAGGGTGTTGCCTTTATTAACACTGAAATACATAGAGATAAATAATTTTATCATTTTTTTGTTACTAGGAATCTTTTACCTTCTACAAGTTTTATTTAACTTGTATTTTGTTTAGATTTTTTGTGGGTAAGTAAGGGAAAGGCATATGAGAAACATGGAAGATGTGAAACTGGTATTAAAACTATGAGATTAATTACTAATAAATTAAAATTATAATATTAGCAGAAAAGATGACTGTATAATCCATGTCCAACATAAGCTAATGAAAGAAGTAGCCAAACCATTTTTCAGTTTTTAAGATAAAGCCTGGAAATCAAACTGAAGTCATCTCTTGTTTGACAACTCATAGCGAATAGTTAGAAAGCAGGCTCAGCTGGTCTATTCTCGATCTTTTAAATACAATTTTTGTGACTCTTGTAGCTAAAATAAAAATGGCCAGTTTTTGCCTCCGCACGTATATCTGTTTGTGTGTATCTCTTATTATTATTAGAGTTCATTATCTGTGGGAAAAATCTAATATTTTGGGAGCTATTCTTTGCTAAGAAGTTAGAAAAGACTTTAAGAGTGCTGAAAGATGTGTGATTCCTCTGTCTGGAAACTTTTAAGTAATCAGGTACAGGATTTTTGGCTGTCCTATGGATGAACACAATTTATACTGTTTTATTTTAGACTCACATTTTATTTATTAAAACAGATATTTTTATATCTGTAAAGCAAATAAGATGCTACTATATAAAATATAGTACTTATTTTAGCATTATATAAAAATTAAATCTCAATTTTTTATTAAAAAAACAAAGTTGGAAGAAATCGTAAGAGCCAATGTCAGGAAAGAATCACATATTGTCTAAACTCGGTCAAGTTACAATTTTGTCCCAGACAAGATCATTTGCACAAGAATAGCTGTTTTAGCCTTTCTTTTACTCTAGTGATTTTCTTATTCTAAAATTATGATTTGATTCAAGATACTAGAAAGAGGAAGATAACAGTTAATTTTTTTTAAGTAGATATATGTAGCATGGTGTGAATAGGAAATTAAACAGCACAAATGTATATGTGAAATAGTACAGATTCATACATGACTTCATTATGATCTATGTCACTAGATATCTTTAAAATACTACCAAATTTGACGTGAGCTTTTTAGTCTGATTTAAAGAGTACTATCAATTATGTGTTGCAAAGAAAAACGGGGGCCAAAATGAAGACTTATGTGACGTGCCCTGCAGATGTGTCTTTTATACAGCATCGATGGAGAAAAGGAATGAAGGCAGGAAGCAGCCTACATCACTCGTGTCATTATCCACACAGGGCCTGTGTGCCTGAACTTCACATCTATGCATTATGTTGTCACTTCATGTACTTAGAAATTACATGTCATAATGATAAATCCCTGCAATTAAAATTATATCATACTTCAAATGCTGGCCTATGATCCCTAGGGGAAAGAGGGGAATCAGGAATTAGTGTCTAGGCTCAAGTTGCCTCTCAAAAATGAAGAAAATGTAATTATCTTGTGTGTTAGATAAATATATCAGAGGTCACATACGGTCTTCAACTTCTTTGTGATTTTATTGAAGAACATCATGGGCAATTTTGCTGCCATCCCATTGTTTTATGTATTTGATAGTACAACTTTTAGGAAATGATTTCTTATGTTATATTAGTTTAATCTTTAAAGATAAAATATAGAAAAATAATTAAAAACAAAGTACTTACTGATCTTCTTATCAATTTGAAGATCTAATTTAAATCAGAGAGATGTAATGCAACTTCTGAATCATTCAATCTTAAATTTTTAAGAAAGAAATAAACATTATTATATTTTCCTCAAATTAGTAGAAATTAAATTTTTAAACTAAAGTGAGCTTTTAAGTATTATATGTGAGGATAGACCTAGACTCAGGGCCCTGGGTGACTTCTTTTCAAAAATATTTTCAATTATAATTTCAAATGACCATTTAAGCCAAATGGTCTATAAACTACTAATGTAAGAAATTATTTGGAAAGCTAATTTATACAATTAGTGAAATATAAAAGGTAGACAGTTAAACATCCATACATGTCTCTAATATTTGTATAAATAAAAGCCAACTCTGGTCATTACTAATTAAATTTGTCTAACACTTTTCTATGGAAAAATATGAAACAATCTATTCTTTTATTAAATTATACTCTAAGACATGAGTATAGTCAGAAATTATTTTGAAATAACAAAGATATAAAATAGAGCTCAGAGATACAATAATAATTTCTTAACCCAGAGATATACATTGTATTTAATAATGTTGATTGATGATCCCATTTCAAATCTAGCCTGCGTTCCAGCTAAGATAACATGTTTCAGGTCAGCGAAACAGTATTTCTTGCAGATTCTCTTCCAGTCCTAAAAGTATAAAATAGCATCAAAATATGACACTTAAAAATGTAATGTTTTCACTTATATTTCTTTTCAGTAAAATAGATAATCTCAGATGGAGGAATATATTTTATTTTTAATTGACACATCATAATTGCACATACTTATGGGGTATGATTGGACACATGTATACAATGTGTAATGTAACTGGCAAAAGTATCACTCAGAAATTTATCTTAATGTGAATATTCAAACTCTCACTACCAGTTATTTTGAAATATTCAATTAAGTGTTGTCAATCATAGTTATCTATCCTACAATGTTATTAAATATTAGGAGTTTGTGGAGATGTAATTTTAATTATTATCTTTTCACATTGAATTAAAAATAAAAACATGAAAAAAAGAAGGCTGAAGAAAAGGAATCCTCTACTTTAGGGGAAAATGCTAATTTCATAGTGTAAATCATCACTCTTTACATGTACATCTCAAATTCTCAGTAAAGATGAAAAAATCTGTACTTCAGAATAATAGGAAGTCGGTTCTGCTGATTCTACACTCAACTTTATTTAATGTTTCTTGACTATTCATGAATATCCGATGTCTTATCCTTTTTTATTGGTGGCCAGAGTTGGCCTATTCTCAAATTACAGAATAATATAGTATGTACAATTAAAAATGTAATACTCAAATTTCAACAAGGAGGAGAAAATCAAAGCCATTTAAGTGCTTTCCTCTCATTTGAGAAAGAGAAAGTTTGTTTTAAGAATGGTTCCAAAGTGCTTAATACGTTGCTGAGGACAGAATAGATTTTAGTTGCCAACAGGCGGGCACCTGTGTTACACGGTTCTCATGGGATTAACAGCAGTCAAGAATATTAATTTCTTGATTAGTTCTTGTCACGGTGTCACATGCTCTTCAGATACAGTCGTGGTAAACTCTCACCAGCACCCAAGAGATTTGTATTCTTGACCTCTTTACATAAATCAACTGATCCCTCTTGACACTTTTGAATTCTGAAATGGAAAATTGTCTTTTCCTCCACTTTTCTTGAAAATTTAGTTAATACTTCGCTGGCTCTTATTCTGCTGAAGAAGTTCTAACACGTGACTCACATTTCTTAGGACTCACGTTCCTAAATATTCAAATGAATATATGACATCACTCCTTCTGATTTAGTTTTGCTTTCTGAGTGTTTCGGAACCGAACTCCAAGCGTTTCGTAAATAGTGCAACCCTGTATGTATATCTAGAAACTTCTACTATGGTTTAATTGTCCAGTGTGTGTGTATTTCCTAGCATAGGGATTAATATGGTATATTAGTAATATCCAAAAATATTTGCATCCAATGAGGTGTCATTAAAAGTGGATTTATTTTTCATATAATGGTTTTGTTTCCCTCGCATGGTGCAAGGAAAAAAAATGGATGATGCCTAGAGAGAAAAAATAAAGTTGAGCAACAAAACCTATTTAGTTGGTGTAAAACTTAGTTTAAGCCAAAGCTTCCTAGTGGTGCCAGGAACACCCTATTCATTGTTGTGCATTTCTTAATTTATTAGTTCCTCTCATAGTATTCAGATGCCCCTGCTGGGCAGAGTACCAATTCAGCCAAGAATGTCTTCGCCTGGAGAGTCCTTTCACACTATATCTGAAGCTCATTAATCATTGCTTTCTTTTAAATCTCCATTACACAAGAAGGAACGGGATTTACATGAACTTGGTTCCACTAAGCTGAAAAAGAAAAGTATGGTATGTTTTTCACTCTTTCTCACTGAACTTGAGTTAAAATTTTTGATGGCTTATTTTAAGATATTAAAATCAGAATTTTGAGGGTGCTCTTAAGAAATGATTAAAATATGCATTTATTGTGTGCTTGGTCACTTCACCGTCAAAAAAGGGTGCACTAGTGCTGATAAGTTATGGGAGCTCAGTTTGTAGCCACGGGGCTGTATCTCGCCATCCGCCTGTGGAACAGAGGTGAAACGTGTGCTGTTAGAAC
Organism: Ctenodactylus gundi; assembly: GCA_004027205.1. NCBI lineage: Eukaryota > Metazoa > Chordata > Mammalia > Rodentia > Ctenodactylidae > Ctenodactylus > Ctenodactylus gundi. The sequence continues at coordinate 160,258 of PVKB01003736.1, forward strand.
AGTGGCGACGTGAGACACCTGCAGAGTCATGTCCATCTCCAGATTCAGGAACCACAAAAAGCCTGAGGGTAGCAGTAAACTCCAAAGATAAAGGCTTAAGAAATATGTCTTTTTTATTTCATATTTTAGACTTATTTCATGCTTGTATTCATTGTCTTGCCCCACAAGTAATAGCTTAAGCCTTGATTGCTTGGAATCACTGTTAAATTTCTCAAAAAGTGTTCATAATTTTGTACATTAGACCAAGTTTTTCTTCTGATAGAAAAAAGTGAGCATAGTATAGAAGTTATGGTTAACAATTGTATCATATTAGAGCAAAATTATAATAAGTCCATATGTAGCAGCATGATCTATCTTATTTTAAATTTTCACAAAAAATGTATATAGACATTTATTTCAGAACTTAAAAAAGAAAAGATTACAGTTTTAAAATAGTCTTATACATAACAGAAACATAATATATTGTGTGCACATAGTTGTCTATATAAAAATACAGATATATACATGTATATATAGATGGGTAGGTATACTCAAATATATGTGTGTGTAATTTATAATTGTTATGCATAACCATGCCCATTGTGTGTTATTTATGCTTATCTAAGGAGAAATGCAATCAACTTTTTGTAATTCTCCTTTTGGGTTTATTGCATAAAACATTTGACTTCCAAGGATTCATGTTCAAATGAAATTAATCTTACGGAAAATGGGACGAGACTCAGTAGAGAGAATGGCAAATGAGTGACTCCTGTATGGTCATCTCTGTCAACATGGCGCTGAGCCTTTGTGTGTGGAGGAAATGTGCCCACGGGCGGGAGGGAATGTACAAAGGCTCTGCATGGGGCGAGCACGCTGGAGGGGTTTTGTTTGATGTTCTCAAACTGCTCTAGGGTCTGTCTTGTAAGGAGCTCTTTTGGTTTTTCTTTCTTTATTTATTTATTATGTTTAAAACACATGACTTTCTTTTGAAACACTCTGGCAAGGGAAAGAGTAAATGAGTAAATTACAAATGAGCTGCACCTGTGCCCTCATGCGCTCACTCACACGCTCTTTTGCCCTCTCATACATAGGCACGGACACACAAACTCACACAGACACACACACACACTCACTCACTCACTCACTCACTCACTCTGACCGCAAAGGAAACCTTCACTTTCTGCCTGTGTGTCAGCGAAGATACTTGCCCATGTAACAAAATTTTGAAATTACCACCTGAAGTTTGTGGTTGCAAATAATACTGAGGGAAGAATACAGAGAAAGCACTGAGCCAAATTTCTATTAGATGCATCTAAGAAATTTCTTTTTGTGTAATTATTGGTGTTGGTGTGTTTCATTGTTTAAAACTATGAAACTAGGAGTTTGGTTTTGTTTCTCTAATAGGAAACAACTCCAAAGATTATTTCTCTCTCTCTCTCTCTCTCTCCCTCCCTCTGTCTTTCTGAGGTAGAGTTTAGTTTTGTAGTTCAGGCTGGTCCCGAAATCAAGGCAGGTTAACAGGTGTGGGTCAGGATGCCTGGCTAATTTGTGCTGTATCAGCACATCTGCCTCTGTGCTGGGGAACAGAACCCAGGTCCTTGTCTTTGCTAGGCAACCACTCTAACCACTAAACTATGTCCCAAGCCTCTCTCCTATACTTTTAACCTAAACCATAGTCACTTGGCTTTGGGTCACTACAAATTCATGTAATCTATTGCGTGACCTGTGTTAAATGGTGGTATTTCTAAAGCTAACTTTTTCCTAGAATCCAGGATAGAAAACATTAAAACTTTCCCTTCTCTGTGTGCCCTCAAATGATTTAAAAATTGAATGCCATGTTCTTTTGGGAACAGTAGATTAGGAGAATGTGTTTTTCAGAATGTTTCTTCAATATGCCACATTTGAGCTAACTTAATTAAAAAAAACTGACAAAGCCTTTAAAGAATCAAGTACTTCTTACAAAATAAAAAGTTGTGAAAATACATTCATATGACCTTGCTGACATGCGTCTTCAATTATTTCCCCTCTTAAGCTGAATGGGATAACCGTAGGAAGATTGACACTGTATTCATGTTACTGACCTTGATACGAATAGGTATCTTGAAGTCCTGATGTTACGAGGCATGCTCTTTTTCTCCTCCCAGGAAGAAAGCATACCGCTGAATCTCTGTTTCCACACAAAAGGAGAGTCAGGGTTGCTCTGTGGTTTGGAAGTCAGAGCTCTCTTTGCAGGGCTAGCCCAAGGCTGACATTTGATAGCAGTGAACAAACAGGTGTGCTCTGCCAGTGCTCACATTGCTGGCTTCTCCATATGACAAGGGCACTTTTGTTCCCTGGGGTGAGTGGGTTGAGGGAAGGGAGGCAGCTCTTCTGAGAACAAACCCACTCTTTATAAAGGTTACCATTATTATTCTTCAGGAAAATTCAAGATTACAACCCTATGTACAGATGAAGGTCAGGGCATAAAGTTAAATTTTTTCCACTCATGAAACAAAGGTCTCAATGAAATTTAACAAACAGGGACTTGCTTCTGTCCTTGGAGAATCATTCTTTCTGTGATTAGGATTGTGTGAATATTCTAGCTGAGGGACCTAAGATACATGGTGGTATGTCTAAAGCAGACCATTTCCTAGAATTCAGGATAGAAGATATTGAGCTTTTTCTTTTTTTTTTTCTGAGTACTCTTGAGTGATATGAAAAGTGAATGTCACTATTGTGACTGTGTCTGCATTATAGAGTATAACTATGATATTTGATCTTCTGGGTCTGATCCACTAATTATAATAAAAATTAAGTTTGCTAGTACAAAGAAAGTAATACTGAACTAGTTTAATAGTAATTACATGGAACAGTGTGTCTTATTAACAATCGTAATTTTGCCAACAGTTATGTTAATTAGATAATATTTACACTCATTGTAAGTACAATATTATAGAAATAGAAGGGAACAACTGTCTTAATTCCCAGGTAATACCAACCAAACAAGGAGCCAACAAATTGAGTTCTAAGAGCAAAAATGACTCCCCTCCCCCATTTTATTGATATGTACAAGTGCAAAATTTAAGGTTTACAATGCAGTTGAGAATTTTGTGCACATACTTATCTTGTCAAGGTGACAAGGGCTTTCCCTGCTCTCCCGTTGTCCCTCCCCCCTTCCCTCCCTCCATCCGCATCCCGTCCCCCTCTTTCACTTTGTCTTTCATCTAAAGTTCCATGAGATAGTTGTGGTCTGGTTCTCTCATATCAGAGAGAACATTCAATGTTTCACCTTCTGCTTCTGACTCACTTCACTAAGCATGATGGCCTCAAGTTTCCTCCATTTGCCTACAAAAGCCTCCATGCTGTCAGACTTTATAGATGCATTGTATTCCATTGTGTATAAATACCACAGTTTGTGTATCCATTGGTCTGTTGATGGGTATTTTGGTGACTTCCATGTTCTAGCTATTGTTAGTTGTGCTGCTATGAACATGGGTATACATATATCTCTGTTGTATGTTAACGCTAAGATACCATCTCACTCCAAAGAAAATGGCCTATATCAAAAAGTCAAATAGCAATCAATGCTGGCGAGGCTGTGGGGAGAAAGGAACCCTCCTGCACTGCTGGTGGAACTGTAAATTCGTTCAACCACTCTGGAAAGCAGTATGGAGAGCTCTCAAAAGACTAGAAATAAATATCCCCTTTGATCCAGCGACACCCCTCCGGGGAATGTATCCAAAAATGACTTTTTGAGAGGACACAGACTCATGTGTAGAGCCTGATAATTTTCTCTGTGTCTCCTGTTTTTTTTTCCTTTGCTAGCTATGTGAATGTGTGTGTAATATATATATATATATATATATATATATATATATATATATATATGTATGTATATATATATGTAGTTAGAATATATTCATATTATATTTGTCTTCATAAATACCATTTATTTCTTCTTTAAATTAAAGCCTGTGGCTCAAAATTTATTTTCAAAATGGCACAGAATATGTTTTATTTAGAAGCCGTAATCTCCTTTTTTTCTTACACCCAGTCTGGGTTGAAGGCCAGAACGACCACCAGCCTGGATTTCTGATGAACGTGTGGTGTCGAACTCTCCCTCTGTCTACTCTCACAAGAATCTGATGCATGAGAGATGACATGTCAACACTGGACTTCCAGGTGATAGGCTGCATCTTAAGTTCCAGTGTAAAGCAGTTAGGGGTAGCGAGTGCAGAGCGGTAAGAGCAGCCAATGTTCATTACTGCCATGTGCTGCAATGTGAGTGCTATAAACATGCCTTTGTGGCAAACAAAAGTAACCGTGATCCAAGTTGTAGAAAAAAATTCCACAGTTCCTGCTGAACTTTTTTTGTTGTTTTTGTTTGTTTATGGTGCTGACATTTAAACCCCATTAAAAATATACATAGAAGCTTCAAATTATGATAATTTAAATATTTCTAAAACAGTGGTTGTCTTACAAAGTAGTTAAATTAGACAATTCTTAGTTTTGCAGTCAACTCCTCCACAGAGACTACAATATACACTTTTGTTTGAAATTACTTTTATTCCAAGTGTCATAGAATTCCTGAGAGCATGCTGTGTGACCATCTGGCATGATATCACTTAGTTCCATGTTACCATTTTAATACTTCTGTGTATGTGATAGCTTATATTCCTGTGATTTTCAGTTCATTGTAAATAGTAGAGATGATAGATATGCAGCAGTATCTGAAGTTCTTTATGCAATTACTTGGTGTCATTTATATTTAAATTACTTAAATGATGAAACTCAGCCCAAACTGCATGGTGTAATAATTTGTGAGCTGCCTAATTTTTATTTACAATAAATCATTTTCTGATTTTAAATGAAATGTTAAAAATAAAATTTATTCTTCCTTTTAAATCAGTTATATTAAAACTAAAGAGCAAGTCAAGACAGAAAGGATTACTACTTAATTATTATTTCAAATTTTTATCACCTTATAAAGTGTTTGTTCTTATATCAGATATGCTAGATTCCCACACCAACAATGAAAACATTTTTTCATTTGACTCACTTTATAAGTTGTACTAAAAATATATATTGACATAAAACTACATAAGTATAAATAAATTCTACATGTCTAGAAATCACTACCACTTGCAATAGATATGTGACTTACTAAGCTCTATATCTATACATTTTCCTGTAGTGGAATTGTGAGCGGATGGGCACAACTGTTTCCTCACAGCTGGATAAGCAAACCCAGAAGCACAGTCAGCCAAATATTCACAAATATTGCATTTTAAATAATAAAATAAATAACCTAATATAAAGGTAGAGTCATGGCGCAATTTCCAGCATGACTTTAATTTGTGTATTACTGAATCTTAAAACTAATGTTGGTCTTTGACTATACCATCCTGAATGGGCTTGAACTTGTCTGATCTCCCTGATAAACAGAGTTGGGCCTGGTTGGCAGAAGAACTATAGTAGGATAATGAGAGGCAAGGACTATTTTAACTGTCTCTTACGTGGCCCCCATCGCCTATCTCTTCATGACAACCATATCTATAGATTAAGTAGTTGTGCCTGAGATGAAAGAGCATGCCATGCCATAGTCACTTAGCTTGTTTCTAGCCTAAGGGAACTGGGCTTCCAGACTTCTTGCCTCCAAAACCCAAAACTCAGTACCGCCTGGGTCATAGTAATGTCTCATGAATGGTGTCTGTGAAACATAGCTTGTGTGTTCTTTCTAATCTCTCAAGTACTCCATCTATGATGGAGTACTTGGGGTGACATCGGTGATCATAAATATTTTCTTCAAGTTAATAAAGTGGGATACAGAATAGCTAGAATAATTGGTCAGCTCCACATTATCTCTTTGCCTAAAAAAAGTATAATGTGTTCCTAATGACTATATCTAAAACATTCCACTATGAGTGTGTGTGTGTGGGGGGGAGGGGGGCGGTGCTGGGGGTGAAACCCAGGGCCTTCACAATAAACTATATCCTCATCCTGTATTTCGGTTTTCATTTTGAGACAGGGTCTCACCAAATCACTAAGTTTCTGGTATGTTAGACTCAAATTTATGAGTCTCTTGTCTCAGCCTTTCTGAGTTTTGGAATTATAGGCTTGCACCATCAGACTCAGAAATTATTTGCTATCAGAGAACATACTCAAAACATACTTTGTGGGATCAATATTCCTCCACTAAAAGCATGCACATGCTAATTTTTCCAATGTATGCCTTTTTCTCATAAATTCCTAAGTTTCTCAAATTTTATAACACAGATAATAGATTTGCTGGGGGTAAATCTAGTTATGCATATTTCATTAGCTCATTAAAAATTTTTGAGAATTTTCTTCATCTACATACTCAACTGCCTTGCTTTCATAATGAGTTTTATTTTGTAATAACGAGCAACTTTGTTCAGAACATCCTCTGAGGACTTACTTTTTTGGGGGGTGAAAAATATTGCATTAACAAAAGAATTGCTGACCAATATATTTGCTTACCAACATTAGTTTTGTAATATATATTTAATTGTTAGGATTATTTAAAATCATATTAGTATAAAAATAAGAATTTCCTCTGTACAAAGCAAATCCATTCTTACTGAAGCAAAATGGTTTTCTATTTTATAGTTCATTGATTTTTAAATTCAAATAATATCTTCCTTCAAATTATTGTGCACTGTGTTTAAAAATGGGTGCTATTTTATGAGTCTTCAGGCATACACTGGTCATTATGCGTTCTGTTACTAGTAGTGTCCTCTCACTTGTGACCACAGATAACATAGAACTGCAAAGGCATCTTACAGAGAAGAGGGAGAAGAATAGCGTGTGCATGTGTATGTCTGTAGGCAGAGGTGTGGTACCCACACGGTGAAGCCTGGTGCTCGTGTGGCCTTGAGATCGTCCTCCTCGTGATGGTCTCAGCCTCCTCCCTTTAGCCCCTTGCCCTACTCTCCACTGGATTATAGTTGTGGTGGTCCTTGCCTTTACTTTGGCTGGGAAGCTGGAAATTCCTTAGCGTCATATTGTCTGGTTCTATTTAATTCGGTCGAAGAGTAGAGTTTAAGATTAAACGATTACAAGATAGTTCCCCAATTAAAAATAAGTTCATTACATTGTAGGATCAAAAGAGAAGAAAAGAGAAAAGTGTAATATGGAAATGCTTTTCAGACTTTATCTTTCTCTACTTATTGCTGAATGATTGTATGAGTATTTTAGCAAAAAAAAAAGAAAAAAAACCCCTATCATTGGACATGGTAAACATTAGCATTTTTTTCTCCTTTCCTTCCTTCCTTCCTTGAGATCGAGTCTTACCCTGTATTCCAAGCAAGCCCTTAACTCACTGTATAGTCCAGCTGGCCTTGCACACATGGAAATCCTCCTGCCTCAGCCTCCTGAGTACTGGGTTTGCTGGTGTTTTCCACCACACCCAGCTTATGTGGTGGTGGAGAATTCAACACGGCCTTGTGCTTACTCAGCAAGCACTTTAACCAATGTGCTATTCCTCCAGCCCCTTATGTAATTTTTTAAAGTAATGCTACTTTTTATTTCAGTATGTTTTCTTTTTCCAACTTTCAAACATAGAAGCTAGAATAAAACGGTACCATTTACATCTTGAATAACAACAAAAACCTCCCTAACATTTACCTGGTGGTAAGATTTTACTAATATGGATGCCATCTGATTAAGTAAGATTTTATAATTAAAAAAAAAATTCTACCAAGTGGAGAGCTGTGTCTAAACAGTGGCTCCTTCCTGTGTATATCACAAGGTGTTTCCCACTATTCTCGAATTTCAAGCTGTATTATTGCCTTTGATTTTGAAGTCTATATTAACTTTATTATGAGAAGGAAATAGTTTCCACATCCATTTGCTTGTCATTAAACACTTATTATTTATCCATTTTTTAACTGCCCACTCAAACTTAGAGACCACTATTTTTAGGGGGAAAAAAAAAGCTTCCTAAAATCCCTGCACAACTGCGCAGGAGCAGTAGTCCCAGTAGCGTGGAGGGTAAGGGTCTGGAAGGACAGGATGCGAGTCCTGAGCTTTTTGCTCGCTTGTCTTGGATTTACTTCCTTTAGAGTAAAAGAGCTGAAGATCAGCCGTATTATCTGTGTTACTACTCTATGGATATGACTTTCAACCGTGTTGACACCGCCCCCTATTTCTGCTTCTACCCTTGTTTCTACCTTTGGTTTCAGTTTTATTTTCTCTTTCTTTCTGTATAGATGAAGTGTGTTAGCTCTGTTTCATCTCTACCAGCACAATTCCCAATCACTGTATTCACCTGACTGGTTTCATATGTGTCTAAACTGCCTCATGATTATTATATGGACTATGATAGTGATAACATCCATTTTTTTATATATTTCTTTTCTACCTAAAGTTTAATGGACACCAAATGAAAATAATATAACTTTTTTCTTGGTAGAAATTTATGAGCTCAGTGTTAACACGTCAGCCCCTGGAAAATGACCAGGTTGGGAATCGATCGTCCTCCAGGGTTGGGTGTGTTAGAGGCCCCGGCCAGCAGCCTCAGGGTGCTTTTGTTCATACTGGACTGTGATGAGGAATAGGAGGAGGTCCTTCTAAAATGATTTAGTAAGAGACCAGACATAGTTTCTGCAGGGATGGAAAACCTTAGACATTCTCACCTAAATAGAAAAATTGACAATTTAAAATGTAGGCTATAACCAGCCTCAGAAGCCAGATCCACGTTTGGAAACTCAGGAGACCGAATCTATATCTTTGAAGGCTGCCTTCTACACTCCACCTGAACCCTTTCACATTCTATCACTCAATGCGACAGCATAAGGCATCCTCTCTACTCAGACGTCCTTAAGATCCAGTGCTCAAGTCTCACCTAGTATTTCCAATATATACTCCACTGACATGATTTTGTTTTTTGGCTGTCCAAACCAAATTTCTTAAAAGACTCATCTGTATGTTGTGTTACCATGGTCTTATATTGCAGTCATCTTTCATCTATCATCATTCAACCAAACTCTCCTTAAAGGATCTCAGTGACTTCTATGTTGTCAAATCCAGTGAATAAAATCATATCTCATCATCTGTCAACAAGTCATTCATCTTTGGATGGAAGAGTTGTGGTCAAGCCTTCTCACAACTCTCCATTCTTTAAATTCCTTTCATTCACCTCCAGACTAGTTAAATCTCCTTTCCAGGGACATTCTTTTATACTAGAGTTATGTAATTGTGACAGATTATTTGTGTGTTAAAATTCCCCACTATTACTTTCATGATCCTCCTTTGAACCTCAGACTTGACCCAAATGTCTAGATAGAATTTACCTGGGATAACTGATACATAGCTTACCTGAACACCTCCAGAGCTCAACGCGTGGGCCTTGTTTCTCGCCTGCCAACGAGGCCATCTATTGTTACTACTTTAGGCACTGGTATTGTTAGACATTTGATTGTGTAAATTAGAAACCTCGAAATCCTCCTTGATTTCCTTCCGCCAGATTCTAATCCGTGAAAAGGTTATGAATTGATGGGCAATTTTTTTCTGCAACCCTTTTCTATGCCATCTCTTTACTGTAACTGTCCTACTCTCAACCATATTTTATCATACACATTTATTTCTACCTGGTCTTTTAGTTTCTATCATCTTCCGGTAATTTGAGTTCTTTAAGGGCCCATGGAATGACACGTTTAAAACTCCATTTTTATGATTTCAGTGATTTCTTGGTGCAGCGGGAGTATAATTACAAGTCCTCATTTCAGATTCTGAAGTCCCTCCTGATCCAACCACCATGTTATCCGCCCACATCCCAACCAATTCCTTCTGTGCTGGTTCTTCATTTTCTTTCCCAGCTATTGCTCTCAATTATTTACATTCTGAGAACTCAATGCACATTTTCCTTTGTGTCCTTATTTTTTTCTTTCCTTGAAATGCTTTTCTAGAATCTTTCTATCATATACTATGCTGCCTTCAAGTCTTAGTTTAGAAGTTATACCCTCTGACAGGCTCTCTGTGACAATCTGTACCTCCCCATAACTTAAATTAGAATCTCCACCCTGATTTATCCCCTGTAAGCACTTACACACTGTGCCTAATTACATTTTATTGTTGTCTTCTCAGTAATTATCACAATCTGTAATTACCAATTTATTTAATTTACTCAGTTGCTTTATTTTTAATCCCCAGTAGAGTGAAAACACTGTAAATGTTAGAGCTATGCCTGCCTTTCTCACCATTGATTACCAAAGCTTAGGAAAGAGCTGTGACCTTCAATTGCCTACGACAATGTGACCTGTTATTCAAGGAACTGTTATATGTAAAAGATGCTGCTGATTAAACTATAACATAACTTTTGCTCATTTAAAAATTCTAAGATTTTTTACATTTAAATCAACATGATAGGAAATTTTATCAGGCATTCTTGTTCCTAAATAAAAATACAAAGAGAAAAAAGAGGGAAATAAATTGTTTAAAGTAACTATAAAATATTTGTACTTAGAAAATCTAATAAAGGACCATGTTCGCCTCTCTTGCTTCTTTCCTGGGCCATCAAAAGCACTGGCAATTGGATGACTGGCAAAAGAGCTCTCCAGCCTCATTCTAAAGCCACTGGATCCTGCACTAAGGTTAATGCTGTCAATTTCTTGATCTCAACATATGGGGAAAGTGCTAGGTTCTTATGCTATGAAATTTGATGTACTTTTATATATTTTATATTTTCTTCATAATCATTTAGTCCCTAAATGATTTGCTAAAGCATCAAAGCACTGGTATTATTCCCCGATGTCATCAGCAAAGCTAAGCGAGTTTGATCATGTGCATGACTGCTCACAGCCATCACAACATAAACTCTGATTTCAGGAATAGTCAAGGATAAAACACTTACCATACAATATTGGGTAGGCAGTGACTCCACTTTCCAAGGCCAGCTCCTTGTCATCATTCAATTCTAAATTTAAAAGTTGTGATCCCAGAAAAGCCTTTCCTGGTAACGCTAAATGCAGTAACCCAACACCTCTTCTCCTGCCTTCTGCTAGTCACTTTCTCTAAAAATCATTATCTTTGAGGCTGTTCCTAGCTTTCTTCATCTGACGTTCTTTGTTTATCTATGAGATTATTTTAAAATTAAGAAAATCATTTAAAGCTGTGTTGCTTTTCTGTGCCCTCTGTGGTATCTGTTGTCGAACAGAACTTTACTCTCTCTTTTCCAGATGTGATGCAATTTGTTGAATGAATAGATGGACAGAGAGATGGATGATTCTTTTAACTTTTATTTTCAGATTAGACACATCAACTGGACAGTCTTTGCTTTGCTTTTTTTTCAACATCCTATTTCAAAAACAAGTATTAACCTCTCCTCGTACTCATTTCATTCTCTGATAAAGCTCAGGTGTACTATTTAAGCTGCTTCCTCAGTGGAAGGAGGGAATCATGCTACCCAGAAAGACATGTTATTTTCCTACATGTAGATTAGGTGGGCTACCGATAAGGATTGCAAAAAAGAAAAAGAAAACCTTGAGTAAAAGAAATTTTACTGAGCTCAATCTGATGATTTTCTGTTGTGACAGAGGAAAGGAAACATTTTTTCTAATGTTTAGTGAGAAGTGATAGTGTTTATCATGAAGCTGAAAATTCATGCATAAAATAAGATGATTTAAGTTTTACCTGTGCATAATACAAGTGTAAATGTTGGTTCTTAAAACTGTATTTATGATTGCATGTTTTATCATTCATGTTGCATTCACACGTATCTGTTTTGGTGGATTGCATTGTGTCTGTCATAAATAAAACATCTCAGCATTATTATTGCATATGTGTTTTCCTTATGAGTAGTCAGTTGCTCTTTACTATATTGTCCTGTTACTCAAAGTGATCTGTACGTGAGGTGCTAAGTAAGGTTCTCCAATTGCATATCACGTGGTGAATAGGAAAATATAAAGAACTCCGCAGGCATTTAAAAGCGCATGGGCTTGAGTCAGTTAGGAATTAGAGCCAGAACACTGCCAGTGACGCAACAGATCACCCAAAGTGTCCACAGCTTGCTAATAGCAGCTACTGCCTTTTAGTTGTCTAAGTAATTTGAAAATACTTTCCACGTCCAGATAAGGAGTTTGGCGTACACATTTGGCAGACTTATGTTACTGTGTTTTTGGAGATCGCTGAAATGCACTATGCTACAAAGGGAGATTTTAAAATTCTTTGATTACAGAACATTGTAGACTGTATATTGAGTAATAGAGTGAAATGCATGACTTTTTAGGATTTTACCGTGTGAATACCTGCCCTCATTAGCATCCATAAAATCTCCATTGGTTCAATTTTAAGGGGAATGCAGACGTATTTGGCAAGGATCAGCTTGAGTTACATATATACAGTAGGAGAAGTCCTGTAGTGAAATGTAAGAATGAGTAACAAATCTGCTATGTCCTCATATGTGCAGGAGACCTGAAGAGCTGTTTTGGATCTAGATATATTGATTATATTCTTTATTAATTAATTTCCTGTCATGTGGCCCAAAATCAAATGACATTTTCATGTCAGTGCTGACGTCAATTGCATTTTTAAAAGAATAATAATTTTTGCCAGATTTTTGTCTTTTACCATAGTGGATTAATTTAGGATCAAGCTTAAAGTTACAATTGGTTAAACACATGTTCACAACATGCACACACAGTCCTAAGTGAGATGGAATAATTTTTGATTCAAAAGGGTTCAAAGACTGTCAGTTATTTATAACATTCTGAATTTTATAGAAAGCCTTTGCAGGACAGATATTATTTTCTGGGGCTGTGATCAATGGATTTGGCAGGGTTCATGGGATTTTTCTTTGCAGCATATGAAAGTATGTCTACATACTGAATTGCCTGCCTCGGCCCTGTTCCAGCTACTTTGTGGGGTCTGTATATCACCAATCACGCATGAAAATGGAGTCATAAACAACTTCTCACTTCGGAGGCATAGAACACTAATCACTTTTATATTATGCCTGATGGAATCAGAAAACTAAATGTTTTGGATTGGAGAGATAAAAATGTGCTAATCCTTCCTGTGGACAGTGACCATTTAAATTTTTTTTTTTCCATTTCATGAGCTCCAGAGGGTAAATACCATGAGATTAAATAAGAACTCTGCATGTTCATGCGTATTTACTCGAGTTACTTTCTATTTCTTGCTGTTATTTTTATGGTGCTGGATTTTGAGCTCGGGTCCTTTACAATGAGCTCCATTTTCAAATCCTTTTTATTTTTGGTTTTGAGACAGGGTCTCATTAAGTCACTACATTGCCTACTCACGTTGCCCTGGGCTTGGACTTGCAGTCTTCCTGCTTCAGACTCCAATACGCTGTGATTTCAGCCCTGTGTTGTGCTTTGATTATATTCATTTTTTATTCACGTGGCTACTGTCACCAGATAGGGTCCAAAGAGTTTCCCAAATCAGAGAAGAAAAACCTTGATTCATTTCACCCATGGGACAATTTGCAGGTTTGCTGACTTCCATCACAGAAAAAGAATTTTTACAACGCATCAACAAGGAACATAAATGGATTCTTTAAGTAGAAATTTGAGAGTACATATTCAGAAAGTACAGTATGAGCCTGCAAAAGAGAAAGGTAGACTGTATTCTGGAGTTGGAGATATTTATTTATGTGCTTTGGGGAGTGGAAATATGTGGAATTTGCAAATTTAGAGCAAATTTGGGTTTGGTCCATATGGTAATTATTTTAGAGGTCATCATAGTAAAATTGAATCTTAGGTTGATTCAAAACTCAGAGGACCAGCTTAGTTGGAAAATAATAAATGACTCTATGGAAAAGGAAAAAGATGACCATATTCAGAAAATCTTGACACCTCTAAAGCTTATCTAAGAAATATTTTTAAAATATTTACTACAGGAGTTTGGTTTTGTTGTGACAGCACCTCTAATGTCTCAAGGACCTAAAAGTACTTCTTATACATTTCTTAATATCAGTAAGCGTCAGATGAAAGCTTTGGTCATGTTTGTCCTTTCTCAAGGATGCAAACTGAAGAAGAATTTTTACCATCTGAAATACCACAGGAGTAGAAAAAAGGAACTTTGTGAATCTCTGCCACAAAAGGGACATATCTTTTTCACATGTCACTAGAAAGAGGTTTGCCAAATCTACCTTTGAAGGTATGGAAAAACAATGTTACTGTCTTTCAAGAGAAAGTAAGTAAACACAGAATGAATGAACACTATCATTGAAACTTCATAGTCAATCCTATAAAATTATAATAAAGTATATATTTTTAAAAATCTGTACAGTCAAATTTTATATAAATGATATTCTTACCTTTAAATTTGGGGCACTATAATGTGGATGAAGATTGCTTCACCTTAAGAGACCTAGGGAAGTGTACAGCTCAGTTTCTACTCGAGACTGTGTTAGTCTAAGCTTCCCACTTACATGGGTATGGAACAAGTGTTTTCACAGCTTAGAATTCCATTTCCTCAGTAGTACTTGAGATAAATAACACTTTTAATTAAATAAATTAGGTACATTTTACTTTTCAGAAGAGAATTATTATAGGAACTAGTAAATACAAGATTCACAACTAACTTATCTAAGCCCAGAAGCATTTCTCATTTGCTACATTATAACCTGCTCTTTTTCTTCCTGCACTGCATTTTTTAATCTTTCCCATTGCTTTCCATGCATGTGTTCTCAGTGCTGTAGCTAATAACTCTTTTCCCTTTCTCCTTTTACCTTCCCTTACACCTCATCTCATATTCCCTGCCTTTTATCTCTTAAACTCTCCCTTCTGCTTTAATGCCATCTTTTCCGGATTCTGCACATTCGGGGAAGCAAGCGGTGCTTGCCTTTGTGCGTCCGACTCATCTCACTCATCATGGCCATCGTTCCTGTTTTAGGAGTACCGCTCTGTTCCAAGCTAGAAAGCTGGTAATCAGCTTCAGTTTGCCCACTGATTTCCCCTTGACTTCCAACGTCCCTGTCAGGTCGGTGCCTGGAATGGTGCCCTTCGCCTTTCTCCTCCGCTCTCTCCTAATCTTGAACTCTCCTACACCTTCCTAATGCTTCTGCCATGGATTTCTAAGTGGAAGGATTCTGATTTCTTGTCTCCCTAGCAAGTGACTGACAACACCACCAGGGAAAATCTTAAAACCCATATCAAATGAAAGCAAAAATCTTTTCAATTTTCACTGGGGACCCCATAGTTAAGGTGGAATCTACTAGCAGCGTCAAGTATCAGAAACCCAACCCTCCAGTATCTCTGGTCCCTTTGCTCCTAAGGAAGATTACTCATGCCCACGGTCTTCAGGATACCCCCATGTAGCATAACTTCTTTGTTGGGGTCTTTGATCTGCCTTTATCATTATTATTTGTCTTTTTATTTTGCAGTATATCTTACAGATAACTAATGGAGTTAGGGATAATAGGTCATACAGGTTTGTAGCCAAGAAGTGAGTACGCTTATCCATCATTTCTTGAGCTCAAACCCTACTTTGCTATTGAGTGAATCACTTAATACTTCAGGTTCCCCGTCTGTGTGTTCACTGGGTTGACTACTACAGGGGATCTTTGGCGGGGCAGCGCTGGACATGTGTGACCAGTAGGAGGTAGGGTTTCGCTCCATCCAACCCCATTGCTGCTCATTAAACTCCAAAGATCCAAAGAAAACTTCCATCAGTATTCATGTTTCTGTAGCAGGCAGCACAACGCTGGGCTCTGTGTACTAATCAGCTTTTACTTGCAAAGAGGAGTAATGTTTATATTACAGAGAATGTGTTTTCTAACATTATTATGTTATATTTGAAGCTAAACCAGCTTCCGATGAGGGCCTTTGAACATGCTAAAGCTCTCATAAGTACCACCCCTTCTGAAAATCTGTTTTTACAACCTGATGTGCCCTTAGTGGAAGCTATACAAAAATCTTGATATTAACATACTTATATCTGCTTTGACCACCTTACATGCAATTTTCAACCTCTCTGTTGGGGTACCTACCTTAAATGTTATCAAGCAGAAATTTGCCTAATTCCTTTTAGCTATTTGAATTTTATCATATGCATATACCATGACATGAATGTATTAACACTATCAGAGTTATTTTTTCTTTTATTTTGGTACTGGAGATTAGAATAGGGCCTTCACTCTGACATACACACATAGCTTAGAGATTACTGCTTATTAGGGACAGGGTCTCGCAGTGTGGCTAAGTTGCTCAGGCTGGGTTTGAGCTAAATTGTTCCTTTCCGGCCTCTGCCTCGCAAGTGCTGGAATTGCAGCCTAATTAATCAACATTCTTATCAACAAAATATGTATTCCTTTTATTAATATAATCATGTTAAGTATTCCTAAATGTGTGTGTTAGACACCTGCATATATAGGCATTTTAAATCTTCAAAAAATGGCTTCAAATTACTCTGCAAAGTGACTAAATAAATTCACATATATGCAACCAGTGAATGGTATGATATTTCTCTATACTTTTGCCAATATTTGGTTTATATCAGATATTACTGACTTTAAACATTGGTTGAATAAAAATTATGTTGAATTTTTAATTTTTCAATTCTCTGTTAATTGTGCAAAATCTATTCTATGATTTTGTATTTTTATTTTGCTTATATCAATTTATAGACTGATACAAAGTTGGCTATTTAAAAATTAATTCACCCATGGCATAGACTCTGCTTGTTTTTACTACTTGACATTCTTGTTCATTAGATATTTTTAATTTAGTGCAGATTATATAAAGTGATACTTTAAATTATATTACATTTGAATAGTTGAATAAGTGAATAACACAATCAAATAATATTGCATAACTTCAGTTTAACCATTGAATACCTTTTGTGTAATTATCCAGCCCTTTTTTGGCTTAAAAAACCATTAAAACATTCAAGGCTTAATCAGTTCATATTTTTATAATACTTAGCATATATCCTGGAACTGAGAAGAACTGGAAAAATTCTACAGGTTTAATTTTTTGTAACCATTATCATTATAATATAATTTTCATGATTATTACTAAAGCTATGTAAATAAAAATGATGACTCTTTTAGGGGTATTTGCACATATAAAACTACATTGAATTGGAAATTTGGTCGGTATAAATCTGATGGAAGAAACTTGTTCTAAATGGAATAATTGTATAAAATATATTCCTGTGAGCTCTATTTCTTTGCTAGCTACATTTTATTAAAAGTAAGTATATGATCTAATATAGGATGAAAAGTTGATGTGAAATTTTAATTGAGGTCAGTATTGAGGGAAATATGTGATTGTTGTAATAATGTACTATGATGTGATCTGAGAAAATAAATTATTAGCCACCAAGGAATACTAGGGTAGCCCCACATTCATATGAGCATCAAGAGTCATGAACTCTGGCTTCATGGTAATATTAGAGTATCAAGTATTTATGAGAAAAGATGGTGCATATTTAAGACTAAGTCAGGACTATTGAAACAGACGGAAATTGGCAAATCTGGACCAATGTATCTAAGTCACAGAGGAAATCAGTACAATGCTGTATTTTTCCCCTCAGGTTTTGTTTCTGCTTCTCCTAACACATTACATGCCTCTTCATAGCAGTTCGTAGATATCTTCAATAGAAATGTAGGGGCATATCCAAGGAAGTAGGACTGAAATTTGAACATCATGTATCAACCTGAAATCGTACTTTTTCTTCCATTGTTTCTCCTTTGTATAAATTATGCATCCTAATATGATCAACCGATGGTGTTGACAGCATAGATATTCAAAATGGTAAAACATGGAATGTAGGAAATTAAATTTATCTTTACAATTATTTGGAAAACATTCATGTAAAATGTATTTTGTTTTGAAGTATGCCTGCCTGCAACTGTGATTATATGTGCATTTGCACTTGTGCAAGAAAACTTTGTATATTCATTATTTCTCCTAAAATATTTAATGTTTTGCAAATTTCTAATGATTTCATTGAAATGTTACGGGTAGGCAGCATGTATGATTGATCTCTATTTTTGGAAATGATTTCTCTGTTGTGATATCTGAGGTCTAAAAAGCCATAGGGAAAAGCTTAATTGTGCACTTTAAAAAATGGCATGTATAATTATAATTAAGAGTGTTTATTGGCTTTTTTGTTATAGAAGGATCCTTGCTAGAGATGTAGCATGGTGGTTAGAGTGCTTGCCTAGCAAGCAGACACAAGGCCTTAGCCTTCAGCCTCACATTAAACTGGGCATAGTGGTCCAACCTGTAGGTCCAGCACTCAGGAGGATGAGATAAGAGGATGGTCTTAAGTTTAAGTCCAACCTGGGCTATGGAGTGAGTTTGGAACCAGCTTGGGCTATAGAGAGTTAGACCCTGTTTCAGAAAAAGTAACTATACATACATACAAACGTATGTATAAATACACACACACACACACACACACACACACACACACACACACACACCTCCTTATAACACTAACTAGTTGTAGTGAGTAGCCTGTTTCATTAGCCCATTGTAAAAATGGTTATAGAGAATAGAATACCAAAGAGAATCTTGCCTACTGATTAAAAACAAATAGACAAAAACACTCCAGAAGAATATTAAATATCTGTAAGTTATATGCAATATTAAATATCTGTAGCTTGGGCATAGTTCAGTGATTAGAACACTAACCTAGCAAATGCCCTGAAGGCCTCGATTTTGATTCCTCAAAACCACATAAGCAAATGTTGTGGCACATGTTTGTAATTCCAGCACTCAGGAGGCTGAGGCAGGAGGATTGCTATGACTCCGTGGCCAGTCTGAGCTACCTAATGGACTCAGGACCAGCCTCTACTATAGAGCCAAATTCTCTTAGTACATGCATACTTCTCTACTTTCCTACCTACCTACATACACACATAAAGTGCCCTGGCCCCATTCTATCTTGAAATTCCACAAGTTCCTTATGTTTCTACTCTGGCTCACCTTCAGCTAGTATTTTTCATACTTGGTCATTTTTTTCCCTTTAGCGATTTTTTTTAACTTAGTATGTAGCTAAGGCTACATTTATATAATTTACACATTTTATGTAGGTTTTTAAAAATTATTTTAAGGTCTTTTTAATAATTCACATTTCAAATCATATTTCTTGTCCTCAAGTATTTCTCTACTTTTCCTTATTTTGTCCATGTATTAGGTGATTTTAAGTCTTTTCTGAATATCTACTAAATAATATTATATGTACCAAATAATACATATCTAAATACTATAAATATTAGAAATATATAAATAGTATATACCTACTAAACGTAACTAAATTTTCTTCTGTGTTTGGGAAAAAGCTACATTTTTATTTAAAAATTTTCTAACTTTGTATGCTCAATTTAATATCAAAGATGAATCTGTTGATTACAGTTTCTAACTGGTATAGACATTAGTGTT